>NDGN011491589.1:4457-19474 GCA_002564285.1 Tympanoctomys barrerae | reverse complement strand
AAAGAAAGAAAGGAAGAAAGAAAGAAAGAAAGAAAGAAGGTAAGAGGGTGGATCTCATGCAAGAAGGAAGGAGGAAGGGAACAAAGACAAGGGATGAAGAGGATGGCAGGGAAAATAAGTAGAATAGGTATATGCCACGCAAAGAACCTAGTGACTTCAATGAATGTAACCATTATTTTCCATAAGCATGTGCTTGAATTAGTGATCTCTACAAGAATGAAAATTGGGGTGGGGGAAGGAGAATGGGAAGATTCTTAAAAAAGAGACAAGCTATATTACGTACACTCACGCCCAAGGTGATTGTCAGTCTTATGCATTGAAAAAATATACTAATAACATACAACATAGCCATTATTCAGGTCCATGATGATATCGCCCTAAGAAGTTATGTTTAGTTATTTGCTTCTATGCTTTTATAGACAGATTGAAGTAGAACCAACCGCAAGTAAATGACATACAGACCTTCTCTTGAGGTGTCACCCAAGGCCATCACTTTTGTATTTGCTGCTGGGAAGACATTGTTGTCAGCCCAGTGGAAGATGTGGGGACAAAGCAGAAGCCTCCCTTTCAGCTTTGCAGCAAAGGCTGCACCAGATCTGAGGCAAGATAGCCAAGCACACCTTAAATCCTATGCACAGACAGCACGGGGCCAGAGTGTGGTGAACGAAAGCTGCAAGTGATATTGAGTCCAAGACGGGAAGAGATGTGGGCACACCCTGCCCTCCTTAGATCTTAAACCAAGAAGAGACTTTGGCAGAGCGCTGAAGTGGCCCCAGGAGGTAGGTTCCTTTATTCTTTGTCCTCAGAGAATGATCCCCACAAGGTGGGGAGCACATCCCACAGCCAGGGACAGCCTTGATGGCATAATAAAGATGGGCACAGCTATGTGCCCATCTGGGGACAGGTCAGAAGGGTGCTGCGCCCCAAAGCTAGCAGCAGAGGGACCAGCATGACGGAAGGAACGGAAATATGCCATGTGGGTGGGAGGCTGTACAGATGCCCTGGAGAATTGGATGGCATACATGTCACTAAATAACAAGCCAGCCAGCCTGACTGAAGAGAGAGAACAATCAGGCTGGGATGCAAGTGAAGGGCAAGCTTAAGTTGTTTTTACACAGAAATTTAGGAATCTAACCATATGCAGCATTGTAGCAGGGAAGTCCTATGACATTTTTTTCTTGTCTCTTGTTTTCATTTACTACCCTTTTCTTTAAAAACAAACAAACAAACAAACAAAAAAAACCATTTACTTGAGAGACAGTATGGCAGCAATTGGTATGACATGACAAACAGTATGTATTTAGAAGACCAGAGTGACAGGCATTCCAAGCATGACCCTAGCATTAGACATTGCTATCTTCAGTGCAGTTGCTTAGTTAACAGGTATAAGCATATATAGTTAGTCAGGATGAGAATACTACCAATTAACTTCTAGTTTTAAAAACCTTCTAAAGATTCTCAGGATCATTGCCTTAACCATCTTGTGCTTATAAATGTATGGCTTTGCTCTGTCATGTTTCCTAGCTTTTCACTTTGCCCCCTCTTCATTGTCTAATCCTTAAGTTCTCGCTTTCCTTTTAATTGTGCTATACTTTTCTACCTTTATTTCTTCTTTTGAGTTCTTACACTAGGGAAGCTATACTATATTTACAGATGTGGGTCTGGTTTATTTCACTTATGAGTATATCTATAAGTAGCATCCACTTAAATATAAAGGCTTTGATTTTATCATTCTTTATAGCTGAGTAATACTCCATTGTATAAAAAATACCACATCTTTTTCATCCATTCCTCAGGTGATGGGCATGTTGGTTGTTTCCAAGATTTGGCTATCACAAATAGTGCTGCTATATACATAGGTGTACATAAATCAGTATGATATGACGTTTTCAGTTCATTTGGGAAAATTCCTAGTAGGAGAGTAGCTGTTTTGAATGGCATTTCCAGTCTTAGTTTTTAAAAGGAGTCTCCACACTGATTTCCATAATGGTTGCGCCAGTCTACATTCCACCAGCAGTGGAGTAGGGTTGCTTTTTCCCCCACAGCCTCTCGAGGGGGATTTGGCTGACCTTGGAAGATACAAAAGTTACATTTCTTGTTATATAGGTCTTGCTTATTTTGGTCTTAATCATTCAGCAGCAAAGTATAGAAAGGAGATATAAAAGGTAAAGCCATATTAATACGCTGAGCTGTAAAAGGCTCATGTCAGCAATTTCTTTAGAAACCTCAGTTTTCTAAAGGAATCAGACCACATGGAACTGTTGCACTTTAGGCTGAAATTCCTTAACATATGGACCAATCAACTGCCCTGCTTTCCTGAACTTGTCATGTCTAGCTTAAAGATGAGCTGGCGATTATTGCATTTGTACTACCTACAAATATAAGAGGAAAATGTCACTTTTAATATGGTATCAAATACAGGTTGAGTATCTCCTGTCTGAAATGCTTGAGGCTATAGGGTTTTTCAGATTTCAGATATTTTCACATTTCAGAATATTAATAAAAGCATAATGAAATATATTGTGCATGGAAACACCAAGTTTTAACATAAAATTCGCTTGTGTTTCATATAAATCATACACAGTTAGCCTCAAGTTAATGTTGTACAATATTTTGATGTTCCTGCCCTTATCTATGACCCATCATCATATGAGTTCAGGTGTGGAATTTTCCATTTGTGGCATGAGGTTGGCATTTTAAAAGTTTAGGGGTTTGGAGTGTTTCAGAATTTGAATTTGTTAGGCATTCTCAACTTGTGTTTCTTCAAATGGTAGTTTACCCACATTTTATGACACACTCATTACTTTGAACTTGCTGAGATGGCTGCCCTTATGAGAGCTCATCTAGAATGCTAGAATCCTCACTGGACGTTTCTTCTGTGGCGGTGGGAATGAGTGAACTAGCAACAATACTGAGCACATAGTCGGGCACCTATCTGTCGGTCAGCCAACATTCATCGATGCCACCCCCCAAATGTGTCCCAGGTCACAGAAGAGGCTTCAGGTACAAGTAACTGTAAGAGGCTGCTGACCAGTGGTTCACATAAGACACCATTTGTATCCAGGGGAAACTGAGGCATTAAGTGTTTTGGGGATGTGCTGTGCCAGGATTCTCTCTCTTTCCAAATATTTCCTGTGGCTGGTGGACAGCAAGGAACCAACTGGATTAGCAGTGGTTGACCACAGTGTCACATCAGTCAAATTGGAATGTATTTTTTTCTCTCAGAATGACAGAAGAGTCCTTTACTATGAATGATAAATTATGATGAATCATTTGTAATAAGTTAATGAAATGATGTTTTGGCCAGAATATCTCTCAGGATGAGTATAGTGGGATGACCTGTGGACAGTGAGGTGATCTACATACATCCTTGGCAGGGTCCAATGGGAGAGGCTGGCTCTGAACTACCTCCTGGTGGAGGAGGGGAGGAATGATTGATATGCAAAACAGGGTTGGAAGAATACAGGCAGCACAGCTTACTCATTCAATAGATGTAATGATGTGAAGAAAGGTGAGGGCATCTGGTGTCATCGCAATAGTGGGAGAAAGTGGCAGAATTAACAAATCTGATGATATTTGAGGAAGGAGATAAAACTACATCTGAATATCGCTTGGCTTCCAAGCTCCTAAAAGACCCAGAAGCAAAGCATTAGATCAAGTTATAGTTATGCATAATTCTTCTCTTCTCCAGAGATCCGTAGGATGCCTCTCTGGAATAGTCTCCTTCCCTCTCCAGTGGTACATTTCTACTCATCCTTTTGAGTTACATCCCTCATGAAGCCTCATGAACTTCACTGTTACCAGGTGAGTAGGGCTGTTCCTTCCTGTGCTCCACATCAGGACATGGCCAGGCAGTTGTGTGGTGTTTGCCTGAATATTCCCCTAAGGCATTTGGTATTGGCCTAATGTTCCTCTAAGGAATTTGGGGCTGACCCTACAGTCTGTTCACATTTGCACTGCCACCCTCGCTAGCACTGCCCCTGGCACCCAAGCTTAAGTCTTGGATGAGCTGTGGACAGTGAGGTGATCCACACTTGAAATTAAAAGCAATTATGAACGATAGCTCATGATAGGGGAGGGCTGCTGCCCTTACTTAGCTCACCCAGGCTTCTTCCATTTGGGCTCTACTTATAAGCTGAACTTTGCCCACTCTCTCCCTTTCTCTTCTTAGTCTTTTGGGAGAAAAAATATTTGGAGGGAGAGGAAAGATCTTTCTTTTCCTCTCTCCTCATTTTATCTTAACCTTCCTTCCTCTCCTAACTTCCTTTCTTCATTCCTTTGCTTCTTTCAAACAGCTTATAAGTTTCAAGTACTGCTCTCAACATAGAAAATGCACATAAGACCAATATTTCAGCTCCAGTAGAAAAAATAAAGCAGGCAAGTGAATTTGTTCCTTGAGACAAGATACGGTGAATTATTGAGCACATTTAGGGAGCTGCATGGAGTCCAGGAAAGATTTCCCAGAAGGAGGAATCAATGAAGCCTCTCAGAGAAAGAATTCCATTTACCCACCAATGGAAGGGTGATAGAGATGACTCATTAGAAGGACCCAACTCAAAAAGGTAAAGAAGGGTGAGACCATGTCTCATTCAGGAAAAAAGTGATTGCTGCTGATAGTAGAATGAAAAGTACAAAGTGCCCACAGAGAAGGCAGGAAACACATCTTAACAGAATTCTTCCACTAACAAATTTATCTGGTTTTTATCCTGAAACTTGTAAGGAATAAGAACTTCTAGGAGCCTACTTGAGGTTTTCTATATGAATTTACCAAGTATACAGCGCTATGGCCACTTTCTTGTCAGGTAAAGTGGCTCACACCTGTAATCTCAGCACTCAGGAGGCTGAGGCAGGAGGACCATGGTGAGCTCAAGGCCAGTCTGAACTGCATAATGAGACCCTGTCTCAGAAAGACAAAAATGAAACAAAACAAAGCCACACAAAGATACTTTTATTGAAAAAACAAGTTGTGCTCTGAGTAAAAGAATTTGCAGAATTCTATTTGTCAAATAAATTTTCACTGAATTTCTTGAAAAGTCTATTGGGAGCCGCATGGAAGCTAGGAAATTGATTAAATGTGTGTAGGTGGGACTAGGCCTCGGTGCCTAAAGCAAACGGGGTACCTCAGTCTTGGGATAAAAAAGTCTGATTAAGGTCAGCTATTAGTCGCTAGGGAACCTTATGTCACATGTTACTAACTTTGCAAAAGTATAAATAAAGGATCATTTTGTTGGGTGTTAAGTTAGTCTTGCCCATCAGGCAGACCAGTGACCACCTAGCCCAGCTTTTGCCTTTTCCTCTATCTTTTCTCATTTCTGCCACTGTTTCTCCCCAGGTAGATCTGATCACAGTGAGACCAATGGATCCTTAAAAAAAAAAAAAACAACAACTTTTTTTTTTTACCTTATTAATGTCTCAGAGGACTTTGTAGGGTTTGTTTCTTTGTTTTTATGTTGATGACTGAATCTAGGCCTGCATGTTGTACTACATCTCTAGCTGTTTGATTATTTGTTTGTTGTCATTATTTTTTCTTTTTTGAGAGAAGATCTCATTGAGTTTCCCAGTCTGAGCTCTAATTTGGGGTTCTCCTGCCTCAGCTTCTCAGGATGCTGGGATTATGAACATGGGCCACCAACTCTGGTTCTTCTGTGGCTTCTTAAAGACACTGATTACTGAAAAATAGTAATAAAAAGAACTTCTGGAGACCTTAAAGATTTTACGATTCCATCTGAATTGTAAAACAGCATATTGGCTGCAACGTGAAGATACAATGGAAAGGCAGCAGGTGAGAGAAGGAAAACTGGTTAGAAGATTCCTCAAAAATCATATGAGGCCATCGAGATGGTTTGGATGAAGTAGCACCACGGTTAGGTTCACAGAGAACTTTATGGAGTAATAGAGTCTGTCTTCATAAATTTGAGGCAGTCAATGGAAAAACTTAGAAAGCATTTGATGATAAAGCCAGAGTCATTCTCCAAGGGACAGGAAAGAATGAGGGGAGGGTGGAATTTCAGCAATTATCAATAATATAATGGTAGTTCTCCAGAGTATCAAATGGAACTCAATTTCCTATAAAAATAAGGGACTCTAGAAAATGTCCTTTGAGCTTCATTTTTCTAACTTCAAGCCTCATACCGGGACTGTCTCCTCAATTTCCAGTGATCATGGTATTCTGAAAAATAATCCTCTCAACCCTCTTTCCATATCCTGTGATTCTTATAGAATAAAGGCTGACTATATTTAGAAATTACATTATGGCTCCATGCTAAAAAAAAAAAAAGAAGTTCATTATTTTCTGTTTTCAGACTTATCTGCCTTTGCAATTCTTTATTCGACTCTGCAATGTGCAAACATTTACAAATTTGTTGCTTCACTGCTTCTTTTCCTATGTCTATAAAGTCAGTCCAGGTCGTTCTGTTTTATTCTCCTCCCACCTCTGCTCCCCCCATTGGTCCCCCCCGAGGGGGACTCCATCCCTTCCTCCAGTGTACAGCTATTGCCATACTTCTAGATGGGTGCCTCAAGCTTATAACAAAACTAGGTAGGACATACCCATATAAAACAGAGCTCACATTTTGATTCTTAATTGGATGCCACTTAATGGCTGCAGCCGCTTAGCTGGTTTCACGTATCTTTGGTCCTGTCACTTCATTCAGGCCTACACAAAGGGCATGAGTCATTCCCTACAAGCGCTGTTTTGATCATCTCTCTCCTTCTCTGAACCCTGCAGGATGTCTGCGTTTCTGCTTACGTCAAATCAAAACTGATCATGAGTCACTCTTTATCTAACTGCCCCTCACTTTCATCACAGCCTGATTGTTCTCTCTGCTTCATTCAGGCTGACTGGCTCCTTATTTAGAGCCACATATGCTGTCTCACTTCTCCAGGGCATCTGTACAACCTTCCACCCACCTGGCATATTTCCGTCTCTCTCTGTCATCCTGGTCCCTCTGCTGTTTGCTTTGGAGCACGGCACACTTCTGGCTTCTCCCCAAGTGACTTCCCAGCATTGCCTGTGCCAGTCTTCACCATGCCATCAGGAATCTCCCTGACATCCTGCTCCATCCTCACATACTGCTTTCATTCATGCATGCATTCATTTACTGCTATTTTCTTGCGTCTGTTTGTTCACTGCTCAGCGCATGCTTTTCAGATCTATAATGGGCCTGGCTGTAATGTGATATGGAGATAGAGCTGTGAACCTAAGAGGCAGGCCTTCTCCCAAGGTCTTGGCCTCTGCTATAGGAGACAGACAGATAATATTAGCCCAAGGGACTCAGCCACAAAGAGAAATAATTGCTATGAAGTGAAGGATGTTAAGGGATCTGGACAGGAAACTCACCTTAGTTGAGCTGGGCTGGGAAGGCTTTTTGAGAAGGTGCCAAAGGCTGAATGGGATTTCATGGGTTGAAGAGCTCAGATATGAGTTTCTAGACTAGCAAAGAGTAGGGACAAAATCTGATGTGGGAACAGTTCCAGAATAATCTAGGGACTGTGAGGAGACTGGGTGGATGTGGGATAGGTTGGGGGGCAGTCTTATTCATGTGCGCCTCTCATTACTACATGGGTCATTAAGAACTTTGCCCCCACACACAGACCCCACCCACATCACAGGAAATTTCAAAGGATGCCCTCATCATCGAGGTCAGCATTTTCCAGTCTCCCCTGTGGTAGGAATTCCCTATGTTACTTGTGAGCACTGCTTCACAGGCTGGGCTGTCCTGGAAATTCTGGTGCAGTAGGGCCATAAGGGGTTCCCGGAACTTGTGGTTTTAAAATGAACTCTAAGTATTATTTTAACCAGTGGAGATGTGGAGGATTCGTTGTTCATTGGTTTATAAAATGTTGGTGTAATTCTGAATTAATATGAAATCAGAAAATATACAAATAGCAAATAAAAACAAAACGGAATTTCTTAAATTCTTGCGTGCTTTGTCTTGGCTCAAAGTAGACATTACTGCCTGATGTCCATGTCGACCTGCTCTTCAGTGTACTTGCCTAAGTCTATGGCATTGTCCAATTGGACCGTGTAGGAGACATCTGCCTTAGAGTGCAGAGTGGTACAGCTGCCGATGGCCTGCATCTTCTATAGATGGAGCCACACAGCAGGGATGTGGGGGGATCAGCTGCTCAAACAAATACCTGACCCTATGCTATTTCAAGCCAAGATAGAAGGCACTAAGGGAGGCATAAAGAAAGCAGAATGTACTGCCTGCTTTCATAGACACTCAGCCTCAGCTGTAGGCAAGCCTACTGAGAACCAGGGTCAGCTGAGAAGGTTTTCAGAGCAGCACAGGCCCAGGCAAGAAGCCCAGTCTGGGAATGTTTGGGGAATTCTGATAAGAAGGTAGCTCCTGTGTGGTCAGATTGGACAGTGTCATAGATTTATATAAACAGCATCCAGAGACAGGTTAACATGCACACCAGCTAACAATATTTACTTTGAACCAAGATAAAACTTGCAAGGATTTAAGAAATTCTGTTTCGTTTTCATTTCCTATTTGTACATTTTCTGTTTTTTATTAATTCAGAATGAATTATGCAAACATGTTAAACATGTTACCGAGACACGCAAGCACGTCCATGATTTCTCAGGAAAAATATCAGAAATTCATTTGTTTAAAGCAACCCCAGAAGAAGACATTCCCTGTCAGGAGTAGGACAGTTACTCTACAAGTTCCAGTCTCCGTAACATTTTACAAACATAAGAGCTATTTTAGTACCTATGTCACAAGCAGCAAGAGTGGAACAGTTCAGAAAGCATCTTTAAAACAAGAATTATACTGTGTTAGGTATAGTTTTTAAAAATGCAAAAAGATATATGAAAGGAGGAAGAATTATGTCACTTGTCACTTCACGTATGGGGATGACTGCATTAATTATAGCAGGGCAGGGCAGCAAGACCTAGTACTGGACTCAAATAGCTATGATCATCTCAGGAACAGAGCCAGAGCTACAGGAAGAACATGCACTCTTAGGGTCAGGCAATGGTCACAGTGACCGAGAAAGTGAGAACAGTTGGAATTCAACAGGACTGGCAATATAGTTCAGTGGCACAAGCACCTGCCTGGCAAGCTCAAGGGTCGGAGTTTGATTCCCAGTACCAGAAGAAAACACGGGCTGATTTCAACAAGTGAGTAAAGGACAGCTATAGGCAACTAAAGGGGTGTCACACTGAGAGATATTTGGATAGCAAAGGGTAACTGGTACTAGAAAAAAGACTGAATCGTATGCCAGGATCCTAGCTCTGAGCTGCACACAAAGGGAAAGTCCTTTCCAATGGATTGGAACACAACTCCTGGAATAAGGAGTAATTCAGAAGAGGGCCTCTGACAATGAAAACATACTCTGTGTTGCTATAGTGGTAAATGGGTAGTGGACAATAGGGGCCAGCCCACAAGCTCCAAATTCACATTTTACTTATTTTACAAATGGCAAATGTGTATCTGTGAAGCAAATTTAACTAGACCCTAGAGCCCTTGCTTTGGACTTGGGTCCCCTGAACTTCTCTTCCTCAGATGAAGGACTGTGATCTAAACAAGGATTTGGTGGTCATTTCTTTCTCTTGTACAAAAGGGAAGCATAAATAGACCTGAGAAGAGGAAGGATTCAGGGTTGACATTCTAATTTGTATTTTTCAACTATGTCTAACTTCCTAACTATGATTTTCTCCTCTCCTCCAAGCCTCACTTCCTATGAGCAGGCATTGGCCGGTCTCCGTAGACCCCTGGAGGCATTCCACCTCAGTGATTTTGACCAGCTAGTTCTCTGGATGACCCATGCTCCCCACATTTATAAATGAAAATTCTGGTTCTCTTTTGAGACTTAGCCCTTGTTCTCCCATCTAAAAGTCCTTTTCTCTCATCAATTACCACAACATTACCTATCAAACCTGTTGAAATATCAAAGGTACTAGATATCAAATACCAGGCTTAAGGCTTTCACTTCCCGTGTGCCAGCCTTCAGTACAAAGTGTTTCTGATAATATTCTCTAAGCATGCTACTCTTCAACTTTGAAATTGAGCATATGTACAACATTTTATAAGTCATTTAATTTCTTTTATTAAATGTATTTAGTACATGGTCTACAGGGTCTCACTACACAGATTGGACTCATAGTGATTTTCCTGTCTTCAGCCTCCCAAACACTGAGATGACAAGCGTGTGTCATTGAGCCCAGACTCAATCACTGTCTCTGTGTGCCCCAGGGGCGGGGCCGGCACTGCACACCAGAGATGGAACCCCCCACTCCCCCCACCACCATCCCTATGTCTGCCTAAGCAGGCACTTTAGTCCTCTGAGCTATCTGATCGGCCTTACATCATTTAATTTCTTAAGTGTCTAAAACATAATTTGAATCGTTGGTGTACTGGCCAATATTGTCTCCTCAGTTTTATTAAAAATGATACCCAAATGCCTAATTTTAGGTTCTATTTTTTTCTGTATTAAGTATTATGCTACAATAAACAAAATATACTTAAATGTGATAATTCTTATTTTTTCAGATCCGGAGATTGAACTCAGACCCTTGCGCTTGCCACACAAGCACTTACTCTACCGAGCCATCTCCCAGCCCCTTAAATGTGATAATTGAACAAATAAGACAACATACAGGCAAGAGTTGTGATGCTCATGAATTGGATCATTGACCATTAGTGGGGAATCCCTGCTAGCTTTGATACGTCTGAAAGTCTGAACTTAACCACTATAAAACAGGAGAATAGGGCTGGGGAGATACCTTGGTGGCCCAAGCGCCTGCCTGGGAAGCGCAAAGACCCAGGCTCCATCCCTGGTACTGCATGCCCTGGGTGCCAGCCGATCACTGAAACTGAGCGTGGTGGCCCAAGCCTGTGATCCCCGTGCTGAGGAGGCTGAGACAGGAGGTTCACTAATCACCAGGAGTCGGAGCTGTGTAGTGAGACCCTGTACTCAAATAAATAAATAAAATATTTAAAAAAATAAAACAGGAGGATAATGTATGACTTCGTTGGTGGGCATATCATGTTTATTATGCTACTTTGTGAAAGAGTGTTTGGACTTAACATTTAGGATTACTGTTCAGGAAGTATACATGGCTAACATTTAGGATTACTGTTCAGGAATTATTGACTATCTGGTGTCCATGGAGCACTAGTTGTTTCACTACACTCCCTAATACTCTTTTTAATTTTTTTTTCCTTTCTGTATTTTAGGGAAGGGTCTACAGGGCGTTCACAGTTTTACTAATAGATCAGACTTGCAGTGATTCTCCTGTTTACTGCTTCCCAAGTGCTGGGATTACAGGCATGTGCCCCTCAATCTCCCTCTTCATGCGCCCCAGCGGCGGGGCCAACACAGCAGGCCCTGGGATCGAGCCCCCGGTGCCTGCACCTGCTTACAGGTGCTTTAGTCCACTGAGCTATTCAGCTGGCCATTCTCCTGAATGCTTTTTTGCGAAGTTGTAGTTTCTTTCAATCTATCATAGCACAAACCAGAGTGGCCCATGGAGAGCCATCTCGCATGCATTACTGTGTAGTGTAGTGACTTTTCAAATATAATTTCAGAAACATGATCTCCTCCTAAATTCATGATAGTACAGGTCCACACATACCAGATGTTTACAGAGCCCAAGGAGCAACATATGTCTTTGTAACTTTAAAATGAGGATCAGAGGATAGCGGAGGTGATTGCCCAAGCCTGTAAACTAGTAAGTGACAAAGTGTGTCCTACACTCATATTTTTATTTTTTTTTTGTGCTACAGACCTTCACTAATAATTCATCGGTTGCATGTATAAGCATATAAGTGGCTCTTGTGGCCTGTCCTTATTGTGTTAACAATGTTTCCTAAGATAATTGGTACCAAGTCAAAGCATGACTTCCTTTGCCTGCATTCTTCAGAGCTCTAAAAATCCTTTCAGAAACATAGAGCCCTGGGATGGAAGATTGCTGTGGAATCTTTTCATTCATACTAAAACAGGAAGAGGAGGGAATTATAAGACAAGTAGAGATACGGTTTGTAGAAAAAAATAAGAGAAACCAGATCAGGTGTCAGTTCATACACATATATAAAGTTCTAAGGAAAGTTTGCAACTAGAAAAGTGTCATGACTATAATATCATTTTGCATTAAATGGTGGGAATTTAGCACTAGACAAAGTAAATTGAACAGGTAGGAAATTTAACACTTTTAGGGGGAGTCAGGGAGGCACGTAATTAAAACTTACTGTTGTAAAAAGTTCTGAGACCATGTAACATTGGTCAGACATAGATTTTCTGTCATTCCAGCTTGTTATCTGTAAAGAGTTTAATCTCCTCTTTGGTTTTCATGGAGTTTTTGAAAAGAAAACAATAGACTCTTGCCTCATTGGGTAACTACAGAGTGATACACGGGGCCCAGAACTGTTTGCCTCTTGCGTATTGAGAAAAGGCCATGAGAACCGATAGAAAATATGTAAGTGTTGATAGCAAACAAAAGCTCTTAGAATCGCTCATATTTCTCCCACATGAAAATCAGTACCTAAGTAAGCGCAGATACTCTCAGATAAATTAATTTCCTCCAAAACTTGGATTTATTCCAAGATACATGTTTCTGAGCCAATATTATACTCAGAGTTTTTAACACTGGTTTAGTCTAGCAAAGTAAATATTTATCAACCTTCTTATCAATGTTGTGTTGATATAGTTTAGTTGTAGCACTATGTAAATGAAAGATAAATGTATTTATCTAAGCTACAATGGGTATTTTTTAAGTAGTTTTCTAGCACTGGTTGCAAACACTTTTTTGGCGTTTCTTTTCTATAGTCAGAAACTCAATTGATAGTGTGTGCATTTGTGTGTGTGCGTGTGTGTGTGTGTGTGTTAAACAACAACTGGCAAAGATAGAATAACACTTTTGTAAAAAGGGAACATCCTAACATTAGAAAAAAAAACTATGGAGTTAGTGAACTTGACAAATACTAAGACCCCATTTTCAGAGCTCAACAGTGGAGATTTGATTACTGCAGACCCAGTGGCAATAAATGTGACAGAATGCGTGAGGTTAGAAATGATATAGTCTGAGGAACAATTGGAAGCAAGTGTAGATTTAGGTAACAAAAATGGCTCAAGAATTTGGGTTTATTTTTCCTCTGGTGAAGAACACCTCCCTGACATCTTGTATAAAAGGAAGCTCTATTTCTAGGCATAGGGTGATGCTTTTTCCTTTTTATTCTTACAGCCTTTACTGCAAGTTCCTCTTCACTGACGAGGTCACATCATAAAAGCACACCTGGTTTGTAGAATTTGATTTCTCATGACTTTTTTTTTCCTCTTCTGTCTTCTTGGAGATGTACTGTAAGTAAAGTTTTACAGTGTTTACTGCCATCAAGGAAGACTGAACAATCACCAGTGGCTTATTTTGGAAAGAAGAAAAACTTCCACTGAGTAGCCTGCCATAGTCACTCAGGAGGGAGCATCTTGCCTAGCTGGCTTAGAATGTGAGGAACTTTGAAAAGACATAATAAAAGCCTGCAGTGATCTATCAAGAAAATGTTCCATCATTGGCGTAAAGTATATTAAGGACTTTAGATATCTTGCAGATGGATTGTTTGTTGGGGATGTTTCCTGCCTATAATTCTTGTTGAAAGTCTTGTGGGTAAACATGTGTCCTAAAATGTTTAAATATTGCTAGTTTGACTTAAGATGTGCTTGGGCTGAAGCGGCATGTGTGAAATGTAAGGGACAACCCAACAGATGGTGTGTGAGCAACAATATTGATTACTCAAATAAACCAGAATTAAGACAAACTCATTGATCTCATTCACTTGCAAGTTGTTTTCTCAGTAGGTTAGGCAATATCTTAACATGAAATTTACAACATTTTTCTGATTGAGTGAAAATAAGCCCAAAATAAATCATCAGTTTTCCTGCTGACAGCAAGAGTAAGCAAAAATAAAAATAAAAATAAATAAAGGTCCACAAATGGGCAAATTTTCTTGCATATATCTCAGAGCTCTGTATTATGGCAGATTCAAACAAATCAAGAGTCTGTGTTTCTGGCTCAACTGACGCAGGTGCGGCACTCTACTGCTGTCACTCAACAATCTGTGAGTAACTTTTGGAATGAAGCTCTTTACCTCTCCTGTTAGATGATTTGCCAAATCCATACTAAAACCACATTTTCCTGATCCTTCACGTGTTTGAGCATCCAGATTCTCAGCATTTCAGGGAGGGAGTCAGATGACTTGTTTGGGATGAGTTGTTTGGGATCCTGAGCCAGAGGGGATGGGAAAGGGGAGGAGCAAAGTGCATAGAAGGGGACAGGGCGGCACCTTGTCCTGGGCTCCTCTAGTCTTTAGCTTTATCCTACCTTGGCAAGGGATAGTAGAACAGTAGACCTGGAAGGACTCACTGTGCTGATTTCCTCATCAGACCATTAGCTTTTGTGTTTGAGTAATGAATTCTCAAATTTTCAGCATATTCCAAGAAATATAGACATAGGACTTTGTAACCATATCTGTTCGGTGTTCTTTCACTGTACAGTAGAAATTTTTTCACAATACAATCTGAAAGATAAATGTCATGAGTGATACTATACAAGAAAAACATTTTCTTTATATCTGATCAAGTCCTCTGTAACTTATACATATTTTCTCTTATCTAGTATTGGATAAAATAAAAGACAAATCCATTAATGTCTCATTAAAGTACTCATTTCTATTTATAATGATGGCCATAAAGGAGTAATACTAACAAATTTGTAGTGATACCAACAAATATACTACAGAGAATTATATACTTTTTTGTTTCTTTTAATTTATGTGCAAGTTAAATATCCCTTACCCAGAAGTCCCAAAACCAAAATACTCCAACATTCAAACTTTGAATCCCCATATGACCCCATAAATGGAGAAATTCTACACCTTGATCTGATGTGCAGGTCAGTTAAAGTATATACACACTAAAAATGTAATAGATATGTACCTTCAGCCTATGTGTATAATATCTCTCTCTCTCTCTCTCTCTCTCTATATATATATATATATATATATATATATATATAT
>NDGN011491571.1:0-14685 GCA_002564285.1 Tympanoctomys barrerae | reverse complement strand
CCTCCCGCGGCTTGGCCCGGCCCTCCACTGGGCTCCGAGAGTCCCAGTTCTTTTCAGGACTCTCCATTCTGGGTGGCTCCCATCCTCTCGGCTCAGCTCATAAAGACACTCACGAAAGGCGGCTTCCAGAACGGCCTCAGAAAGTGCCAAGAAGACGGGATAAGTGTGCTCAAAGTGAGGGGGAGGATTTTTGAAGATGACTAACAGTGTTGTCTGTTTCACTGTAGTAAAGTTTAAAAAATTTAGACACGAGCCACACATCCTGATTGCCCTTGTGTGCTATTACATTAGCAGGAATGAGGGACTACCCGCCCGTGGCTATGTCTTTTCTATGAGGAAAAAGTGAGTTTTGTCAGCCTAGCTTTATTAAAACACCTCCTGTCTTCCTACTTCTGCCTATTCAGAGCAGAGCTAGTGGACAGAGAAAGAGGCAGCTTTTCCGGGGGAGTCGCAGGATTTCCGGGTCCTTGCTCACCATGTGCTGTCACCCCTATGGCCTGGACCTCACGCAGTGTCAGGGAGGGGACTTGCCTTGCGTACCTGGTCTCCCTAGCTGGCTCTGCAAATCCAGGGCCACCGCCAGCATCCAGCGCCCTGCCCCGGAGAGGCCAGCCACCTGCTCTGCAGCTGCTGGGGCCCTGCCCTGTGGCTGAGGGACAGCCCCTCTGTCAGCGGAGATGTCCTCCTGCTTCTGTCCCTGAGACTTACGGCAGGGCCCGTTATGTCAGTCCCTGCCTTAATTCCCATTTTCTGGTGGACAGCCCTCTCCATGAAGAAGAGGGAGAGTGCAGAAGTCCTATCTCTGCAGCTTTAGGAAAAATACCCTACGACTTTCCCCAGAACTGGGTGTGGTGGTGGCGCGTGCCTACAAAAGGATCCCTAGGAGTCTGAGCTGTGTAGTGAGACTCTGTACCAAATAAGTGAATAAATAAAAGATTAAAGAAACCCAGCCATATCTTTGATTCTAACTTTTGGTTAATATTTTTAAGTATGCAAGAAATCCTTTCTTCTGATGTGTGGCGTCCCACATTCGAGGCTCCTTTCTCTCTCTCTCTCTCTCTCTCTCTCTCTCTCTCTCTCTTTTTGCAGAACCGGGGTTTGAACTCAGGCCCCTGCACTTGCCAGGGAAGCGCTATTCCACTAAGCCATCTCCCCGGCCCCAAGGCTCCTTTCTCACCATTTTCCACGCTGTTGCTCTCTATTCTGCTAAAGATCAGTGGAATTTTTCATTTTTTAAGAAAACATGGAATTTGTGGTCACATTGTTGGGTTTTGAGCGATCTCTATGAAACTGGGCCCTGTCCTCCCTCACTTGAAACCTTTAAGAAAAGACAAATTATAAATACCCCTCTTTCAGAGGTTCCAAGCTCTCCCCAGGAGGACTTGGCCCAACACACACTCCAGGCTTTGTGGAGATGCTTGTGGATGCTGACTGAGTGCGCTAACTTGTACGTTACTATGAAAGGGCTGATGTGCACTGTCTTTACAAGACTCACAGAGGCGCCGCAGAACTCAGTGTCCATTTTTATAACGAAGACTTGCTTACTTTGGGCCCTCTGCTTCCCTTCTAGTCAAATAGTCAAACTTTCCTGCAGCTGATCTGAGAGGGAGGGTCCCGGAGAGCCTCAGCCTTACCCAGCAGGTGGGAGGAGTGCGTGTCCACGAGGGAGAAGCGCCACGCTGCAGCGTGCTGAGGCCCCGTGTTTGCATGCGTCGTCAGTGTAACTGTCACATCTGCTATGGTCGGAGACCAGTGAGGAGGACCCCGGGAGGATGAGCTTGGTCTTGGACCACTTTCACTGAGGCATGGAACTATGAAGAAAGAAAAAGCTAGACGTGCTTAAAAGAGGGAGGAGTAATGAGGAGAAATCTGTGTATAATTTTCTTTCATGAGACATAAATGCAGGAAAACTCTCAGTGAGAAGAAAAATGGACTCGATAAAGATCCCTGTGATGGCATCCATCTCCTCCAGGGCAGCGTCTGAAGACATAAGGCAGGTATTCTCACCCTTGCGCGTAGCTTCGCTTGCTTGGAGATTGGTGCGAAGGTCCCACCCTGCTAAGGGTTCCCCACTGGTCTCTGGCACCAGGAGAGCTCTTGATGGCTCTGATGGGATCCAGTCGGGCACCACGGGTTTTGAGCTACTCGATCTTGGCCCAGTTTCTCAACTCTGCGCCTACACTTAGTCCATGGAAGGGTACTGGTAACACCAGCTTCCTAGGGCTGTCCGTGGAATCGCATTAGATAATGAATGAAAAGTGTATGGCCCAGACCAAGTGGATGCGATTGAGCTACAAAGACCACGAGCAGGCGTTGCATTGGTGAGGCAGAGACGACAAAAAGCTTGGGTTAGGTGCATAGAGAGTCGGGTCCAGCATCTGCTCCTCCAAACACTAAGGCAGGGGCCCCTTCCCTTCTCCGTGACCCCAGCCCCTAGCCTGCTGTCTCAGAAGAGCCCTCTGAGCATCCCTGAAGTCCGCTCATCCCCAGCCGCTGGCACCTGAGTCAGCTTCCGGGAGCTTTCATCTCCCGTCTCCCTAACTTTTCTGAAGCGTACACTGCAGTGGGCACAGGGGCCCCCAGAGAGCCGTGAGGCAGGGCGGACGGAGCAGAATGGCACCTCAGCACACCTCCCCACTCTCTCCCTTTGGGTTTGGAGGGCAGCAGATCCAACCCAAGGCAAAGTCCACCTCAGCCCTCGAAGGCCACCAAGGGCCTGGGTGGCTTCAGGTCCTGGAGTCACGAGGTGGGGACTGCATCACATCTGTTGCGTGCATGATTCTATTCTATAATATTTCAGGAGAATGAGGGGTCAGGGTAACTCTAGGAAAATGATCTCCATGGAGTTTATGGTGGGGGCTGCATTGGGTGCCGCGTGGACCTGGCCAGGGTTGGTCCTGTGAGGCCTGGGCAGTCCTGGGGTGGAGAGAGGACGGACAGGCAGGGAGGAGTGTGCTCAGGCCTTCAGGGAGACTGGAGTCTGATAAGGCCATCAGATAAGGAAAAGAGGGCCTGGGCTTCACGTGGCGGCTCTTGGGGACAGGAAGGTTGAGTTGTCCTCTTTGCAGGGTGAAGTTCTGTGGAGGGCACAGGATCGCCAGCCTGGGTCTGTCAGAAGCCAAGGCGAGAGAGGAGAGTTTCATAGCTGGCTTTATATCCGTGAGGATCTCCGCTAATCCCAGGTGCCGCACTTCAATTTCCTTCCTCTTCACGGATCATACTTCTCAACAGCTTTTCTGTTTTTATTAATT
The DNA here is from genome assembly GCA_002564285.1 of Tympanoctomys barrerae. Classification (NCBI taxonomy): domain Eukaryota; kingdom Metazoa; phylum Chordata; class Mammalia; order Rodentia; family Octodontidae; genus Tympanoctomys; species Tympanoctomys barrerae. Next base: position 11,434 of record NDGN011491571.1, on the reverse strand, counting down.
TTCAGAGAGAACTAGATCTTGATTTTATTATCTCAGCACATTTTTATTGCTAGCTTACAGCGTGATTGATCACTGGTATTGCTTCTACTTTCTCATTTTTGTGTAATTTCTTGAGTTTACTATTTTGTTAATTCTTACGAATCTTTTTCTTCCAGCAGTAAAGGATTAGCCAGGCACAGGTGCTCACATCTGTAATCCCGGCACTCAGGAGGCCGCAGCAGCAGGGTCGCTGTGAGTTGGAGGCCAGCCTGGGCTGCACACGCAAGTTCAAAGCCAGCCTGTGCTACAGAGTGAGACCCTGCCTAAGGGGGGAAAAAGACCAAAAAGCTATATTTGATTTGATTTGACAACACAGTATGTGGAATTTTGATAAGTTTGATTTATACCTTTTTCATTGTTACTAATTTCTAATCATCTGTAAATATACTTTGAATATACTCTGGCTCAAAACTACTTGAATATTGCCTTGTGAAGTTTCCATTATTCTTAGAATGTATGCTTTATTTATTTGTAGTCTATCTAGATTTAATGCATCTCTGTTAAATAATAGGACCCGTGCGGTGCTTGCCTGGAGGTCTGTGTTCAAGTTTTTCCTTAGCCTACATAGACGCACATCTTGTAAACAGCCCATGTGTATTTGGGGGATAAAAGCCGAGTCTTCATGTGTAGAGTATAAGATGCAATGTGTCTGTTAAAATAAACATTAATGACACTGTTCAAAGCTTTTTCTTCGCCTTATTCCTGGTCTCCTTTTCTTGTCTTGCTGCCAGGGCAGTTGGCTGCTTTCTCCTACTGGTTCTGACAGTCTGTGTTCATGCACGCTTCGGCGCCCGGCTGTGGTGCAGCGAGAGCCCCACAGCAGTGCACATACTGCTGCGTGGCTCAGAACATACAAGACCAAGGCCAGCGGGATGTGTTCGACTTCCCGCAACTCCAGACCAAGATGTGGGACAACATCCCTGGCTCTGGCCTAACCTCGTTAGCCACCAAATTGGACCAAACCACTGAGGCTCCAGCTCTCAACTCGCTCCATCCTGGGGAAGTTCTCAGGGCCTCCACCAGAATCCTTCCCAGAATGCACTGCACCCACTTACAGAGCTTATTCACTCATCCAAGGCATTAGCTGACAATTCTTTCAGTGATGGATCACCGCAGCAGCATGAGCAGGGCCTAATCTGTACCCAGAGGCAAGTCCCACCCCAGAGGCAAGTCCCACCCTTGGCAAGATCTGCTCGTTTTCTTTTCCCAAAAAATGTACTGTAAAGATGAAAAGACTCAACCACAGCTGGCACAGCTTCAGAGTGAGGTCAGATTGCAGCATCTATATTGCTTTGCTTTCTCAACTGTCACCATCCCAGCAGGGGACACACGCATCCACTCTGCACTCCTGGGTCCATCACTGGGGTGACATATGCCAGGGAAATGGGAGAGAGGATGAGGGAGATTTTTTTTTTCACTCTGAGCATCACTTTTCCATAAAACTTGTTTCTTTTTAAAAAGAATTGTTTTTTTTCTTTTTATTTACTGTTGGATACAGGGTCTCACTACAAAGTTGAAACTCATAGTAGTCCTCCTGTCCCAGCAGTGGGGTCACAGACACGGGCCACCACACCCGGTTTCAGGGTAGACACGGCATGAGGTCTTCGGGATCAAGCTTTGGTCTTTGTGCTTTCGGGGCAGGCGCTTAGACCACTCCTACTCCACAACCACAGATTCGTGGAAGCAGAATTCTCTTCCCAGAAAACCAGAAGCTTGAATATTGAATACGTAATTTGAAGTTGCTTTTGGAAAAGTTTATCTCAGTCCACACATTCAGAGTGTGAATGCATTTGTTTTCCACAGTCTCCTGGGTCAGATACTATCCACTACTTACGTTTTTTCTGGCAAAAAATTTTGTTTTCACTTTAGTTAGTATTTAATTGTTAGCAAGTCTAAACATTTTCCTAAATGTAACAGGCACTTATAGTTCTTCTGTTAATTGCTCACTCATGTGTATCACTTGCTTCTCGACAAGGCTATTTTTATTATTTACCTTTAAGAGCTGTGTGAATATTAATCTTTCATCCTATGGATGAGTTTGGAAAGATTCTAAGCTGTACGCAAAACCTGGCTAAGTTATTCTTTCCAGTCACTTCAGGATGCAAAAAGGCACATCAAAGTGGGCTGCGGTTGTTCTGCTCCATTTGTAGATGATGAGGACGGAGCTCCCAGAGCGCGAGAGGGTGCCAGGCTGGCGTAAAGACCAGGGTTGTGCCCTGAGGGCCCACGCAGACCGTATCTTCTGGCCCCTCAGCCTGTTCTCAGCAGAGAGGTTCCTTCTGCTGCTTCTTTGCCCCCCACTTTCAATTCACCCAGAAATGTCCCCGGGCTCGAGGAGCTCCACCATACCTACATTCTCATCAAGGACCAGCTTGGCTTACAGCCCCAGCTCCTCTCACTGAGTGAGTTTCCATTTTCAGAAATGTCTTAAAAGAAAATAGATGGCTTTATTTGAGTTTGGTTTGTATTTGAGACACCAGAGAACAGCCTTGTGGATTGAGCCAGAGACTCCAGGCGAGCTGGCCGCCCCTTAGGCATTTGCCCTGAACTGGGCCAGCTCTGATCCTGGTCACTGAGCCTGCCATGCAAATCTCCCTCCAGAGGTTTGGGTTGACCAGATGCCCAGATCATGGTATTAGGATGCTAGCTGCTGCCAATTCACTGAGTGGTTTTTCCAGGAGGTGATGGGAGCTGGCACATCCCCGGGGGCCTGTTTCACCGCAGTGGCACCGAGCCTGCATGTCTTTGCAGAACCACCATTTCTGTCGGGTTGGTGGACATCTGTGGGCAGAGGCAGGCTGTCCCACTGTTGTGCAGCCATGCCAACCAGTGAGGAAAATTGCAGGGTGGCAGAACGTGGCCGCAGTAGCAGGAGGCTGAGGCGGTCTCTGTCCACGGGCATGTCTGCAGCTGTCCCTGCCCACAGTGCAGGGGAAGAGGCTGTGGGCCGCCCACCGTGAGCAACCTCTAGACCTCCGCAGCTCTTCCTTTGCTTTGATCCATGCTCCACAAAGTGACCATGGCGAGACAAAGCTAGCTCTGGGCCTCGAGGGTTCCTGAATGGCGAGGCTGGGATATGGCAGAAGTTGCTGCCCAGGACAATGAGAAAAGTGTGCAGAATTCAACTGAGTTTACGCCAAGTAACGTGAGCATTCTCAGTGCAGATTCTAGGATGACAAGGGAGCACACTGCAGGTCAGGGACAGAAGATAAGGCCCAGGGCCTCCGGAGTGACACACGCACTGTTTTGCTTAACACTTTGCTTAATATAACATTGCTTGGAAATATTACTGGGGTTTGAAATAATAAGCCATTTTAAAACTAGATTGGAAATCTAGCCCCAAATTTCGGAACGCGACAAATCCTGCGGGGCTTTCCCGCCAGCCAGCCGGACCCTTTGGAAGCCTGTTCCTGCTGGAGCCACGTGGTGGCGCTGTGAGCCGGTGGGCAGTGCTGCCGGGTACCTTGGTTTCTTTTGCAATTGAGCAAATTTTGGTTGCGCTGCTCCAAGATTTGCAAAGCGAGTCCCTTGCATGAAGGCATCCTCCCGGCGTGTTTCTCAATGGCTACCCTTAGTCGTGCTTCTGTCCTGCTACTGGGGCTTTCGAGCTCGGCAGAATTTCCATGAACACTTCCATTGTGCTGGATGTCACCGTTCCTGCTGGCGATGGAGCAATATTTCTCGGCAAATTGTACGCACTAAGGCGAAGCAGAGCCTGTAACAGATGTCAGTTTAGGGACAGGAAGGTTGGTAGGAAGCAACAGGTGTGTGGGAGGCTGTTCCCGAGCAGTCCCCTGGGAACACATGTTCTTCCGGGCCAGGTAGGAGTCTGGTGAGAAACGAAACACCAAAATGTGAGTCACCACATTGTGCGCAGGGGCTAGTGCCCTCCCAGTGCCAGGCCCCCACCGATGTCAGCTGGAGCCTCTAGCTGTATTTAGGCTGTGACAACGCGGTGGCCTAGGAATCCAGAGGGAGCTCTACGACCCAGCCAGTGAGGGCTCGGTCCCCAGGACTCTCTGGGGTGCAGCTGGCGCCTCTGAGCCTCCAGCTGTAAACGGGCTTCCCTGGAGCCCTGCCTGGGGCGCCTTGCTTGGTCAGCACAGCCTGGGATGCTCTCATGAACTCAGACAAATGAACTGGCAAAAGGGAGGGGTGTGCAGGCCCAGGGATTGGGAGGCCACCCTCGGACACCTGGGTGTGTCCCGCCACCTGGAAGCTCGCAGACCCCGCCCCCGGGGCCACACGGAGGTTTCCTTGCTACCCAGATGCCCTGGGTGGAATCGCTGGTGGTCAGTCTCAGCCACTTTCCTTCTGGATGTGGGTCAGGTAGGAGGCTCCAGCCCTCTAACCCCCAGCCCCCTGCCAGGAGCCACCCGCAGTCCTAGCATCAGAAGAGAAGATGCTCTTGCAGGGCTCGGGAGGGCTCTCCTGGCAGCCCAGCATACCAGGAGGCTGAGGCTGGAGGTCCACAAGCTCAAGCCCAGTTCTTAGTGAGAGCCTGTCTCAAAATAAAAAGTAAAGTAGCGGGCTGCTATCACCCAGGAAATTCCAAGGGACTTAGAAGTGCGGTGTCAGCCAAATAATAGGGCAAAAGAGTCTCCTAGCACAGCTGCCCGCAGGAACTTGTGTCAGGACCTGAGGGTGAGGGCGACCACACAGGCTCCTCCCTGTGTTACAGCAGCAACACAGGCGAGTGCTGCAGATGTCCCGGGACCCCTTGGCCCCTCCCTGGGCTCTCCCACCCCTGGCTTTGCTGTGTGTCTCTAATCAAGGCATTTGTCCTTGGTCAACCAGAGCTTCCCCAGGACCAAGCTCAGGTCTCCTGGTTTTGTTTGTTTGTTTTTCACTTGGGTTTTTTGAGAGAGGGTAGCCCAGGCTGGCCTCAGACATGTGATCCTCCTGCTCCATGCATGCTGGGATCTAGGCGTGCCGCAACACATGCAGCAGGTCTCTGGCCCTTGGGCTGCAGTACCAGGCCTTCCTAGCTTATAGGCACTCTCTAGCTACGCTCTGGCTTTTCCTGGCAACTCTGTGCCAGGCCTGGACCTGAGGGTTTTTGTGGACCAGGATCCCCGGGGCCAGCAGACCCTCTGGCCCTTTCCCTGTGCTTGTGAGCCGCCAGCTGGGGGTACACCTTTTGTCCCATCTCACCCAACATCCTTTCCCATGGTGGCAAAGCCTGAGCTGCCCTCTGCCCTGTTTCCTGCTTTCTTCCCCACAGCCAGTAAATCAGGGTGACGTCAGCTTTCACTGAGCAAAACCACGCCACCTTCTGAGGTCAGAAGTCTTTGTTAAAGACATTCTTCCCCTCTCTCCTATTCCACACAGGGACATTTTAAGAAAACAGCCTTCAGAGCATGAGCTGCCCAGCGGTTGGCTGCCCTCAGCCTTGCCTGGGAGCCAGCCTGAGACGCTGCCTCCACTCCAATGTCGAGCCCACAGCCGGGATCTCGTGGGCTTTGACCTCCTCAGGGGCAGACTGAGGGTGACACTCACTAAGCCAGGTGCATTTTTAGAATTAAATGTTAGCCAAGCGTGGTGGTGCACGCCTGTGACCCCAGTACTGGTGGCTGAGGCAGGAGGTCAGCCTGAGTCTGAGGCTGACCAGGCTACACAGTGAGCACCAGGCCAGCAGGAACTACATAGAGACTGGGGGGAGCGGGATGGAGGGAGGAAAGGAAGAGAAAGAAACAAAGAAACAAAGACTCAAATGCCCTGGGAAACCAGGCTGCGGGCTGGGGATGCGTAAAAGGATGGAGGTGCTGGTGGCAGCTCCTCCGTAATGAGTGTATCACTAGCTCCTGCAAGCACATGCAACAAAAAGGCAAAGACTTTAGAAAACAAAGGAAAATCCAGGTTCCTGAGCAAAACAACCAAGACTGGTCCAGGACGGGCTGTAGACCACACAGCACGTGATGTCGCCCTGCACCCTTGGCACGCAGGCTGAGCAACGGCAGCCACGGTGCCCACACATCGTGATATTGTTTTTACATATTTGAAAAGAAAACACTACATATCCATACTGACGGCTTCTTCCAGGGGGAGGTGCACAGAGCCGTGTGCAAGGCTTCCCAGGACCACAGTCCCCAGGCCCTGCGGAGCGCAGCTCCTCACCGGAGAAGGTCAGCTTGGTGAGCCCTCGGGCTTCTCCAGGTTGGTGTTTTTCTTGTTGGTGTGTTTTCAATGAAAGTTGCTGTAAACCCTGCCTGGGCTTTGCTAGACGGCCAGGCCGCTAGTGTCTGGACTCAAGTGTTCACCGTGAGTGCCCACAGGTCCTGCTGGCTCCCAACCACTGTGATGGTGGCGTCCCATCTGGCCACACAAAGGGCATTGTCAGCGGGGGCTCCGGCCAACTGTGGGTCAGGGCGGCCTCTGTTTCCCTAACCCCACACTCCTGGCCACACCTAGGTGGCTCTGGTGTGATCACCTGACCCAACCTGGGCCAGACTGTCACCTGCAGAGTAGGAGGTGACCTGCAGAGGCTCAGCTTTCCAACAATTTCCAGGCAGCATACACGTAGCACTGATTTCAGACATGGCCAGAGTCCTCTCCTGTCCACACGGAGAATGGTCTTGTGTCACATGCTCTGTCTTTTGGGACAGGGACACTCAGACCAGGGACTGCTGTGTCCAGGAGCAGCAGGGACTCTCAGAAGCAAGAGGCACCACTGCGCCCACCCGGACAGGGCCTGCTTCCTGGGGCTGTAGAACGGAAGACACGGATGTCAACAAGAGCCATCTCTTGGGGATGACAGCTCACTACTGTAATCACAGTGCTCTGGGAGGCTGAGGCAGGTGGGTTGCAAGTTCAAGCCCAGCCTAGGCAACTCAGTAACTCAGGGAGACCCTAAAATAACAAGAGGGGGCTGGGGATGCAGCTCAGTGCAGACATCCTGAGCTCAATCCCCAATACTGGAAAAAGAAAGAATGAGAATTATGGAAGCCTGACTAGCTGGGAGGCAGCAAAATACCAGGACAGAGGGGAGAGAGGTGGCAAAGCACCTTGGGGTGCTGCTCAGAACCTCAGCAGTAGAGCCGGCGTGCCTTGCTGTTCACCACTCTTTTCCATTTTTCTCCCCTGCCTGCCTTTCCTTCCTTCCTTCCTTCCTTCCTTCCTTCCTTCCTTCCTTCCTTCCTTCCTTCTCTCCTGTCTCTGTCTCCCCACTGCTTTAGAACCTCAAGAGTTGATAATCTTTTATCCAAGAGACTATGGTACAGGCTCTGAATCCTTGCCACGAGTAAGGTTTTAGAAATTTTATCTATCCTCCAAACAAAGCAATGACGAGATCACTCTGGAGAACTAGTATCGTGTTTTCGGAAGGACCAAGTAGATGATAAGCTAATACTTGCACAGTTGACCTTAGGAAATGTGACAGCTAAGAAGCTCTTGGAGAGAAGCCCAGAACGGCACCAATTATTAAAGGATTTAGTGATGCTCTGTGTGGAAAAGAACTTTCAGAATTCTTTTGAAAATAAGTTTCCAGCTTTGTAAATCACCATGCTAAAGCGGTGGCAGAATCATCCTTTGACAACATAATTCCATTTTAATTGTATGGCAATTATATGTTTGGTGGTAATTAAGAGCAAATCCAGTAGCCAATCAGCTACTGCCAGCATGAAGTGTGAGGCTGGGGTTCCCGCGGTGGGAGACCTCTTTCCTGGCGGCCCATCCACCCCTCCTTTGTGCTCGCTCCAGCGTCTGTGGAGATGGCGAGGACGCCCTCCGGGCCTCAGCTACTCCCCGAGCAGCCACTGGGACTCCTGTGGCTGGAGGCTAGCTCACAAAGTGTTCTGAAGACAATTAGGGGAAAATATTCCCAGCTGGGTCATCGGCTCCCACGGGACAATTCAGTCTACAGAGGAAAAAAGAAGGCATTTTGGGGGGGCCGGGGTGGGTGCAGCAGCCTCACCCGAGGCTTCTGGGACGGTCCCGCTCAGAACTATTCTGCCTTTCATTCTGCTCTGCTAAGCGAGTCCGACTGCAAACCACAAGCTGCATTAATGACCCGTGCGGCGGCCTGGCTCCCAGAGGGCCTTGTCTCCCTGTGTTTTATTCACGTCTTTTCCCCCCGTCCCCAGATCTGCTGTCTGGGCTCCAGTGACCATGAAATCCACAAGTCTCTTTCATTGTAAACTGCTTTCCAAAGCACTGACTTCCTAGAATGTAAATCTTTTGCCTCGGCGACAACATTTAAGCCCTGTAGGGACATCCACGGTGTCTACTGCCCTGTGTGGTGGGTCACACGCGCTGGGAGGGAGTTAGAGGACCACAGTTTTGACGGTTTTGGCTCTGCATAATCACTTCAAGTTGGATACTCTTGGGCCAACACCTTCAGAGGTGGAGGAAAGAATTCCCCGAGGTGTTGCGGACAGGGCCAGACTAAAATCAAGAATCAGAGGACGAAGGAGGAGTCAGCCAGGTGTAGCCCACAGCAATCCTAAACTCTGTGGGGCTGAGGCAGGAGGATCCCAGTCTGCACAGTTTAGCCAGAACTTATCTCACAAGAAAGAGAACTAATTTTAAACGGGCTGAGGATGTAGCGGAGTGTGAGGCCCTGGGTTCAGTTCCCAGTACCAGGAAGTCTGCTCGGGTGACCGGGGCCTCTATGGACCTCTGTGGACCCTGAGTATGCTAAACGCAGCTAGACAGGTCCCAAATCCCCCCATCTGTCTGTCCTTCTCAGGGCCAGGACAGCATTCACGGCTGCCTGTCCTCCGTGACTCAGGAGGGGGAAGTCCTGAGGCTCTCACTAGCAATTCCAAGCCTCGGAGCCCGCCGTGCACCTGGGTCTTGGGCCGCCCTGGCTCGAAGTCTGTGATTTTGCCCACAGCAGCAAAAAGTGAGCAAGGCGCTTTTAGAATCTGTGTATGTCTAGGGCACAAGGGAGCCACTGGGAAAGGGCACTTTCTTAGGGACTGAGAATGTTTATCAACGAGGAATTTTTTTTTTTTTTCAAACCAGGGATTGAACTCAGACCCTTGTGCTTGCCAAGGACGCACTTATTCCACTGAGCCATCTTCCTGCCCAGGAAATTATTGTTTTAATGAGCAAGGATCGGGTAGTGCCACTGCCCAGGAATGTTCAGGACCTTTGTCTACTCCCGCTTCCAGGAACTTCTCAGGGCGACTCCACCAGAGCGACCTCAAAGCTTTAACTCCAGCGCTATTTGTTTTAGCTTCACTTAGAAAAGTTTTCAGAAACTCAGAAACTGGAAGTCACCTAGGTGATGTAAACAGTGGAGATTGCTGAGAAGTGACAAAACATTCTTCATGTCACCTGCAAACCCACGTTCCCACTGGCTCGACAAACAGCTCATGGAGTCATGCAATGCGGGACAATGTCCTGAAATCACGCTGGGTTGTGTGTGAAGCAAGGAAACGTGCAGAGCGAGTCCGTCCGGGATGAAGACTCGCGGTGGCACACAGTGCTTCCTACGGTCTCCGCGGTGAGATTTCACCACTTGCAAACTGCTCTGAGGGGCACCTTAGGGCATTCAAATAAAAAGGCCTGGATGGCCATGACTCTAAATAGACTGGACCCCAATATTAAAAACAGAAATGTTCCACTGAGCTGATGAAAAGCAAAGCCAGCGACAGGAGAAGAAAACAAGTAAATGGGATGGAGAGCCCAGGCGACGTGACCAGCGACCGTAAGAGAGAAGACAGCAAAAAGCAGGAAAGAAGGTAGATCTCTAACGAGAACAGAAGACGGGGCGGCGGCCCACACAGGGGCAGTACACAGTGTGAGGAGCGCCGTCATGTCACACACCAACCGGGAAAGGCCTGCTCAGGGTCAGCCCTGCGGCACAGCTGGTCCTGAAGGGGGGATGAGTTTGAGCTCTGACACCAGCTGCCAGGGCCAGAGCGCTTTGGGGACACTGCCCCCCCAGTGCCATTTTCCTGCCCTAGCAACAGGAAATACCGCTGGTGACCTTGTGGGGGCTGTTGTGGAATGCAATGCAAGCCGCTGCCCCCCAGTGGCACAAGCAGCTGCCCGAGACAATCGCTTCTCCTCTCTTCTGCTGCACGGCATAGTGAGAAAACACGTGTTTTCCTTTAGGAGGCAAAGGGCAAAAATATGGGTGTTACACGAGATTGGGGCACACCGGGGCACACACTTATGGGACACCAGCCGCTCAGATTACTGTTGGAAGAGGGGTCACCACGGACAGCAAGGTATTTTTCTGAACTGCGAGTGGTTTGCAAGACTTTGCAGTGTAGGGTTTATGTGCAGTCATTATATTTTTTACATGTTTATAAAGAAATTCTCAATAAATTTTAAAGTAGAAATATGTCAATCACTATTTATGACCCCAATACAATATATTCTAACATCAATCATTTATTTTTAAATGAGAAACTCTACCCCACCAATATTTTTAAGCATTCTCTGAATAACATAACACAAATGAAATAAAGACTTGAAAAGAAAATCTTATGTATTAAAATGAATTTATAACAATAAAATCATTCTCTGAAGAGAATTGAGGACATTAGAGTTTGAACATATAAATTATTTATGAGCTTTGATATATATAATAAAGAAAAAAACACATAAGAGAAATTTAAAACATTTGGCAATAAAAAATGTTTAAAATATGTGTCAGGATAGCTTGCGATAAAATATTCCCATGAGATATCTAAAGTTTAGTAACAGTTTGCAGAAATTAATTAGAAACAAATAAAGACTCAACAGATCAGAGTGCAGAGGATTTCCACCCGCGGAGCATGCTTCACCAAGTGCGAGGTAAACATGAATGAAATTACTTATTGGTGACTTCTCACACATGCTGGGCAGTGTTCTGAGCCCTGCTGTGTTCTGTGGCAGCCTCTCAGGTAGGTCGTACCATTGTACCAGTTTGCAGATGGGGACTGAAGAGTGGGGAGATCAAGTGGCTCGTCCACGACGTCCACGTCGCAGCTAAGATAGTGTCTGCAGCAGCGTCCTGTCTCTATGTCTCTGTCCCCACCTCTACAGCTGCAGCTGCGTCACCGTCGCCTGCGTCCACGTGTGCGCACGCCTGTGTCTCTCCTGTCTCTACTCGCCTCGCACACGCCTGTGCTGGCCCTAGTCTGCCCCCCCCGTCCCCTCCTCCTGCCTGTGCTCTTCTGTCCCTCTGCCCCTGCGCCCCACACCTTCCCTCGCCCCCTCTGCACTCACATCTTGCACCTCCCCATGTCCCTCTTGAAAAGAAATACATGCTGACTTTCCAGGCTAACAAAAATCACTCTGGAAAAGCTAACAATTACGTGGGTCAGAAATCTGGGCAGAGTATCGTGGGTCCTCTCTGCCAAGATCAAAGTGTCGGCATGAAACTTGGAAGCAAAATGTGTCCTGGAGAAGCCCCCGTCGTGTCCTGGAGAAGCCCCCGCCGTGTCCTGGAGAAGCCCCC
>NDGN011491564.1:3697-15723 GCA_002564285.1 Tympanoctomys barrerae | reverse complement strand
ACCCTGAACACCCTGTAGACCCTTCCCTAAAATACAAAACAAACAAACAAACAAACAAACAAAAAAAAAACTGTAAGACACTGTAACTAATTTCCTAAAAAAAACCCCAAAAAAACATAAAATCCAAACAAAATTTAACTAAAATCTGTAATTTCAAGAAATTATATATTCAAATAAATTATAGTACCACTGTATCAAAAGTTTTGGAATTATATTTTTGAAACTTCTTCAGCTGTCCATCATAGCATCATTTGTAATAGTGTACACTGCCAGGCATGATGGTGCATGCCTGAATCCACGGTAATTGGAAGGCTAAGGTAGGAAGATTGTTCAGAGTTCAAAACCAGCATGGGCTATAAAGTGAGCTCAAAGCCAGTCTGAACTGCATAGTGAGACCCTGTCTCCAAAAAACAAAAAGAAAAAAAACAGTGTAAGCATTATGAGCAACACCTGAAAAAGAAGAAACTTAATAACTTGTCATATACTCAAATAAAAGATTATGCCACTTTAAAATTACATTTATCAAAAAGTTTAACAATCTAAGAAAACATTTAGCAAAAAATGTTGCGATTAAAAAAAAAAGAAAAACGGAAAGCAGGGCCAACCAATTACCTTAGCAGATTAAAGTGCCTGCAAGTAGGCATAGGGGCCAGGGGTTCAATCCCCTGGCCTGCCGTGCCAGCCCACCCCCCAGGGCCCACTGAGATGGCAATTGAGACTGGGCATGGTAGCGCCCGCCTGTAATCCCAGCTCTTGGGAGGCTGCAATCAGACAGATCACTACATGTTCGATCTAGTAGTGAGACCCTGTAGACCTTTCCCTAACAAAAAGAAAAACAGAAAGACATAACTCAATTACCAGAATTGTGTTTCAATCAGCAATTAAAGAGAAAAAAAGGCCAACAAAATTTAGAACTTTCAAAACAGATGAGAAAAACAGCATGTGAATGAGCAAATTAAACAAAGCTGAATCTTAAATCAGCAATGAAAAAGCAAAGGCAAATTCATTATCATGATGGGAACCAGAAAGTTTCAGGAACTGATTAACTTTAGCTCCTCAAACACTGGAATCATCTAGCCATATACTTTCTGGGCAGGTTACTGGAATATAATGTCTTCACTGAACAAAACCAAATCATTATTGTCACAAAAATGAAAAAAGTAAAAGCAAAACAACTTAAGGATATTAACGTGCAAAAAGCTCAGTCCTATTGCAAAGCTTACAATTAAAAGTTGGATTCATTTACACAGATCTTCCATTCAACTTTTTGGTAGTCCATTCTAACATGAAGTGAATGGCCACCAATCAACAAATATTTGAAAGAAAGTGCAAGTCAAAAGCCAAAAATAAAACACAAAAAATCAGCTTGAAAAAAATGGGGCTGGGGAAGATAGCTCAATAGAATAAAGCACTTCCCTGGCAAGCGCAAGGGCCTGAGTTCTACCCCCGGTTCTGCAAAAAAAAGATTACACAGGAAAGAAAAACCTAAAAAACACAACCCGTAATTAATATCTTTTGAGAGATAGGGAGGAAGAAAAAATGCTGATCACTGTGTAAAGACAGGATATTACAATGAAATAATAACACTTTCTTGAGTATTAAGACCATAATAGCAAAACTGAAAACCAAGTACAAAGGTTAAAAGGCTGAACAAGTCCCTCAAGAGATAAGTAACATTTCCAAAAGGAATCAGAACAGAAAAAGTAAAGCAAGAAAAAAGCATTCGTGAGCCTAGCTCTGTGGTCTAAGTAGTTGCCTGGCAAGCACAAGGACCTGGATTCAATCCCTGGTACTGCATGGTATGCTGGCCCGGTGCTGAGCAGTGCTGAGTGGGCCGCCAAGACTGGGTATGGTGGTGCATGCTTGTAATGCCAACAGTTGGAGACTGAGATAAGAGGACAGCTAGAAGTTCCAGCTGCAAAGCAAGACCCTGTACCAAATATATAACCTTTAAAAAAAAAAGAGAGAAAAGCATCCCTAATGTCAAGGATATGTACTTTCAAATTAAAGAGACCAAGTGCTTAATTCTATAATAGAAAACAGATCAAGAAACATAATTGCTAAATTTCAGAACACAGGTAATAAAACACTATATTCCACTAGAGAAAAAATCTGTATATACATACATGTGTGCACAAATGACTAGAAAAGTTTTCTTTAAAAAAATGGTTGTGCCCTGCCGGCCCAGCCCCCAGGGTGTGCTGAGACACTAATTGAGACTAGGCGTGGAGGTACCTGGTAATCCCATCACTTGGGAGGCTGAAAACAGGAGGACCACTACAAGTCCAATCTGTGTAGTGAGACCCTGTAGACCCTGTACTAAATACGTAAAAAAGAAAAGAAAATGCTATACTCAAAAAGGGAAAAAAAAATGTTGGGGTCTATTTTTCTTCTACATGGTACTATTCTCACTACTTATTACCGTGTTTGAGTACTACATAAAAATAAGTTAACAGGTTGTCTCACACTTCACTGAGGATGAAACTACCTTTGCAGGGGACATGAACAGAAATTGCAGCTCACCACTGAGCTCAGGCCCTAGTTCATCCCATTCCTTGTAGTATCATAAAAACTCCCTATCTAGCCTCTTTTTAATTCTATAATGCATCTTGCAGCTACTTCATTTTCCAAAAAAAAAAAAACAAACAAACAAACAGATTATGCTTACTGCAGCCTACATGTTTCCTGGCTAGTGCTTCTCATCATGGCTCTCTTACAAACCATGACAGACATAACAACAACAAAACAAAAAGTTTACCACATACGTTATTAAATCTACACCCTATTCCCAAATTAATATTTCTGACATTATTATTTAAGCATATTAAAAAGGAAATCAAGTCCTTATTCAGTATCAAGTTAATGAGAATGGGACAGTCAATAATTTCTCAATCAAAAGACATTTCAAATAAACATATATATATAATATATATATTTTTATATATAAATATAAAATGTTCATGATGTCTACCTTGAGTGAGACACCAGCCCAAAGGAATTTTTTTTTACTGTTTTTAGTATCCTCTAAAACGAACAGTATAGGTGGCCGGGGAGATGACTCAGTGGAGTAAGTGTAGGGTCCTAAGTTCAATTCCCAGTTCCGCCAAAAATAAAATTAAAAAAATAAATAAAACAAACAGTGCAGTATATATAAAGGAGTTGACAGTTTATAATGGCAGTTCTAATTTCTATATTACAAAAGCCAGGGCCACTACAAACTAGTTCACTTAAGGCAATTTGTCTACTCATTATAATCAAGAAAAATTTTAAAAAATTCAATGTCTAAGTAGATTAACATAACCTAAAGATCCCAATAACCATTTATAATACAGCAGACAGCATCAAAATATTTACAACAGGACTAAAACCAAATGCTCATATACAGTAGAAATGTACATTAAAATTAAATTCTTCATATAGAACTCTGTCCAATATGTCCAATATCTGGAGATACAACATACACACTGCATAAGGCATTATTTTGGTAGACAGAGCTAATGTTCCCTAATGGGCAGAGTTCTATATCCAGATCAAAAGAGTTCCTCCAGTAAATACCACAAACAAAAGGGTCCTTCCAGTTTCCATTCAGTGTTATTCAATGTAAGAATCAAATATTAAAAGAAAGAAAGTAGAACACCCAACTACGTTTCAAAAAAGCAAGTATGAAAATACTGTTTTGACTGGCTTTGTGATTGTACCATGGCAGGGAGAAGCCAGAGGTCTGATTTGACACCCAGGTGGTAGTATCAGCCTTCACTCCCCTCACATAAACCTGCTCTTTCTAATTATTAATCTTAAAAATCAAGGACATCATCTCATTTCTTGAATTCCCAGGGACTCTCAGAGAAATGTATAAAATTCTAGAAAATATCTTGAATTACAAAAGGAAAGCACACCAATAATTTTAGTGTCATATAGATAACAAACATAACCCTATTTTTTTTAAGAAAATGAGGAAAAATAAACTTTTAATTGTGCTGATAAAGGTTAGAATATGATCCACAATGAGGACTTAATCTGTTGCCAGGGACTTTTATATTCTATAAGCAAACATGTACTAGACACAAAATATAATCTCAACATATAGCAAAGAATAGTTTTACTTGGCAGTTGTTAGTATGATAGGCTATAAATACACATGCTTGCAAAAGTGGAGGTAAAAAACAATCAGCAAATTTGTAAGTCACCAGGAAGCTGAAGGGTTGAGAAGAAAGGCAGCTACTTTCATTTTAAATTTGTCCCTTGAATAGTGGTATGGGAGCAGACTCAAGAACAAAAATGAGAGCAACCAAGGATAATTTACTAAAATTCACCTTAAAAAGATTGAATCTGCCATCTTGCATCTCTGCACCTGGTGTAACTTCCATAGTACAGTCTTCGGCCTAAGTTAAATAACATATTCCCCATTAAGATACTGCACAATTTTTACTTGACAGGCCATATAAGACAAACTAGCTATGGCTAGTCAGTGATTTGAAACTAAGAAAATAAGACAATCTTTAATAAGAAACTCTAAAAGGAAAGGAAGGGGAAAAAAACAAATATGGTATAGAGACTGAAAGTTTTCAACTATAATATAGCATTTAACCACCTTTTTACGGAAAAGTGACTTATTTGGGATATACAAATAGGACAGTAGAAAAGGCAAGGGAATTCTGGAATGTTTACTAATTACCGTAATTTTATTTGTAGTAGAAGTAACTGGTATAACTTCAAGTCCCATTCGTATCCTCTTTTGTTTTTCACAGTAAGCTTTCCAGGTATCTTCATTAAACCCATAATTAAAATAATCAGAAAGATCAGCACCTACAGAAAAAACATAGTTTTACTGTGCAAATGTTTCAACTCTATACAACATAAAAATATGAACCATAAAATATAATTTTAAAATTTTATCATTCTAATTTTTATCTTTCAAAATTAACCAGCATACACACACACACACACACACACACACACACACACACACATTACCCAGCACGAAAGACTATAAAACATTTTGATCAAAATATATAGCAAAGAATATCCAAGTCTACATTCAAAGGCATATCAGGCCACTAATAAGATTTAATCATACAAGTTCTTAGCATTCATCAATTGCTTAAGGCAAAACAAAACAAAACAGAAAAAACAATATTCTAAATTAATGGTCAAAATTACTTTTCTGATGTCACAAATACTTCTCTGAAATTAATATAATCCACAACAATCTTACCAGGTTTACGCCATGGCTTATCTTCAAAAGAATCCAAATCTACCTCCAAGAGTGGAACTCCATTAATGCTCCCAGGTGCATCAAGGTCTACACCTTTGACTTTTGTTCCTATTATATAGAAATACAAAATGGTAAAGGGGCTACATAGGCAAAAACTACAACATACAACAGAAAACATCAATATGGTTTTACCATTCTTGCCACAATAAATGGCAAGGATTCAAAAAGGGCATGTTTACTTTTTTACCACAGAAAAAAGTAGGCTAAGACAAACGTTATGGTAGAAAATAAAAGGGATAGAAAGATTAGAGATTTATTACTTATAAATAAGGGATTGCTATCCCAGTAAGAAACTGCTAACTTCTATATTTTAAGTCACTGTTGTGTACAATGAGTGAATAAAGATAAATTTTTTTAAGAATTATAAAAGAACAAAAATAATAGTAATAAAGAACTATGTAGCCAGCACAGCTGAAAATACCGATTCTTTGGCCCTTTATATAAAGTTTGTTGATGTCTATAACATAAGGTCAAACATCAGTTATTTAAAAAGCTATTATAGAGCCATTGTTGCTGCTACTCCTCCATTTTGCTCTCTTCCTCCTTGCCACTAACATAAAAGGTTGTTCTCTGCTATGTGCCACTCTGCCTTGGAACCAGCCGAGTATGGGCTGAAATTTCCAGTAACTGTGAGCTAAATAAACCTTTCCTTCCTTAAAAAAAAAAAGCTATTATAATCTGCTTATCACCTATTCAAGACATGTGCTTTTTTCCTATTGACTTAACTATAAATTTTACCTGTAGTTCCATAAACTCTTCCCCCTGTCTTGATGTTAAGATTTACAGGTGCTGTTCCATAACTCCTAAAGCAAATTAATAAAAATAATCTGAGAAACATAAAAGTATACAACACAGTAATATGTGCAATGTGTTACACACCCACAGATTCACTTATAGCAATGGAGCTACATTTGGCTACATAGCTCTAAATGGATAGAATGACAGGCTAACATTGCAGAAAATGTCTTAAGCTCATTTTAAAAGCCAATGTGTTTTATCTGACATGTCTCCATCTTAGAAATCTCCCTGCCACTATCTCAGTATCCCACTGTAGCGAACTTCATAGGAAATTGGGCTGCAAAAGAATTGTTTACATACTTCAAGTTCCTTACCTCCTAATTATCCATGCAATACTGCAAAAGATATTTTCCTATGTTGCTACAAAATTAATTCAGTGGTCTCATTCTAGTCATCACATTTTACAGTTTTGATATACTGTCAAATATTTATGGAGATTTAGCTCATAAAAATGAATTCATGAATTTTTTTTAAAAAGCCTGGGATAAAAGCAGAACAAGTATGTCGTCAATCATTTTATGTAGGTGGTCAATCACTGAGAAAACAAAGGAGAAACTTGTAGGATATTTGCAATGTTTCTTGATTTGAATTTTGGTTCCATGAGCATGCATATTCATTTGAAAAATTACTGTGCTGTACCTTTTAACATAAGATAGAGAAGAAATTATGAAGTTTGATACATCTGTGTTGAAATCAAGTTTTGTCAACATTGTATAATCTTGTCCAAGCTTTGTGCAAATTTTCTGTAAAATGTTTATAGACAATTTTCTATTTTCTTTTTCTTTTCTTTTTTGTATTTTAGGGAAGTGTCTACAGGGGGTTCAGGGTCTCACTACTAGATCGGACTCAGAGTGATCTGCCTCTTTACAGCTTCCCACGTGCTGGGATTACACCACGCCCAATTTCAACTGCCATCTCAGTGTGCCTGGGGGTGGGGCTGAAACGGCAGGCCTGGGGATGGAACCCCCAGCTCCTGTGCCTGCTTGCAGGCACTTTAATCTGCTGAGCTATTTGGCTGGCCCAACAGTTTTCTATCTTCTTTCAAGAATCTTTGAATGAGTGGAAAAATCAAACATTCTAACTAAAATAAATAAGCTTACATATGAGAACAGGATAGAAGAAAATGGGTGAAGGCATGATTCATATTAAACAAATGTGTTACTAAGACCTGTTATGTTAGATAAATGGTCAGCAATTCATTTCTCACAATTTATGCATGTTATTTAATTTGGTTTTTTCCCCTCACAAGTTTATCATTTTTTTATTTTTGGTTTGTTTTTTATATAGTTGATATAGGGTCTCACTATGCAGCTCAGACTTATAGTGATCCTCCTGTCCCAGCCTCCCCAGCACTGGGATTACAATTGTGCTCCACCACATCCCGACTCTGTGGCTGGTTCAGTGTGCCCGGGGATGGGGCCAGTGCAGCACATGGTGCCGGGGATTGAAGCCCAGTCCCTGTGCTTGCCTAAACAGGCATTTAGTCCATTGAGCTATTTTGCTGGCCCTTCCCTCACAAGTTTAGACAACTTGACTTAACAAGGATTCATTGCTTTTGGTTGGCTTAATAATAATAATTTGTTTTTCTATCTCCAATTTACTAAATTTATGGGACTAACACTTAAGTTATAAATTATTATCTTTTTTGTGTTTTACTTTTGTTGCTGGTTTTTTGAGACAGGGTCTTGCTATGCAGTTTAGGCTAGCCTTAAACTCACTTTGTAGCCCAGGCTGGCCTCAGACTCCTGCATGCCACCAGGCCCAACTCTTGTTTTACTTTTTTAAAAAAAAGGACAAATACAATAAGACATACAAATAAGTATAGCTCCACTGCTATAAATGCAAAAGATTATAAACTAGCCCAAAGTAAACTGTTACTATCATCAAGCAGTACTCTCATTACCAACTTGCAGTGATTCATTTAATAGATGTTTATTCAGCAAGAAAAGTATAACTAATACTGATCTAGACCAGTGAACCTTTTAAAGAAGTGCCCCAGCTACAACCCATTTACAATATTTACCACAAAGTGTCAACACCTCAATTAAACCTAATATTCCATTTTAATTTAGAAAACAACAACAACAACTAGACATTAGCATCCTTTGCCTAGAAGAAAAACAGTAACACATATACAATAGGTCTGCCACTACCCACCTAGATGAAGTACAGAAAATGAGGAGCTAGATAAGTATGATTGCTGTCTTCATGAACCTTACATGTCTTTTTCTTTTTTTCTTTCTTTTTTTTTTTTTTTGCAGAACTGGGAATTGAACTCAGGCCCTTATGCTTGCCAGGGAAGCACTTATTCTTCTGAGCCATCTCCCCAGCCCCAATGAACCTTACATTTCAACAAATCAAATTCAGCATAACAAATGAAGCTAAGAAATATCAATGTATGACATACATAAATTCTAATTTGAAAGTCTACTATACAAAAAAATCAAGGACAATCTTGAAACTGTCTTCTTCTAGAACTGCTAAGGAAAAAAAAACTCAATAAACTTTGAGTCTGAGCTGTAAATGTTTGCTAAATGAGCTTCTTTATTATAATATACATGGCTACATTTCACTGCCTCTTCTGTTGTTTAAAACATCACTTTTTTTGGGCTGGGGAGACAGCTCAGTAGAATAAGTGCTTGCCTGTCAAGTGTAAGGTCCTGAGTGCAATCACTGGTACCAACAACAACAACAAAATCAATTTTTAATGCTACCACACCTTTATATTCATTGTGTGCATTAAGCTTTGCTGTACAGAAAACTACCCTTAAGAAACTTAATACAATACACTGTCTAAGAGACCACTATCCTCCATAAAGTCTCAGCCTTTACTAAGAGGCAGACATACTTAGATTTTCTAAAAGAACTTTAAAATAAATGTGTCCACTTAAATGTGCTAAATCTATTTTAACTTGTTCCTCTCATAAGTATTCTACTAACTACTCAAGAAACCGTAAGTTATTGAGTCTTTAAGTTCCTTCTTCATCCACAGCTAAGCAGCTAATTTCACCACTCCTATTTACTACTCAACCAAATACACCTTCTTATCCCATCCATCCCTCTACTACCTCTGCTACATTGTCATGTCACCTGACCAACTAGTATATTAACATAATTTCTCTCCAACAAAACCATCCCAGTTATCTCTACTGAATTTATTTTTCCACATAACCTAATCTGCCCAAAAAATTTTCAAATTCCACAGACATAACAAAAACAATGCAATTTATTCCTTCAGTGACTTCAGCCACCCCTTTTCGTCTACCTCATACTCCAGTTAAGCAGCTGCAGCCAATCAAGCTTCCACTATGACTATTTAAACAATGTTCTTTCTCTAAACTCATCAGTTCTGTCTCTCTCAAGACTTATTCAAGCAAGTTGGAATGCTACCTCTGGAATCCTAACACCGATAAGCTTCTGGCAACTATCAAAAGTTTTTAAGTCACTTTGTATACACTTCTATCACTTATGCTGCACTGAAAGAATCTGCCCACTTACCTGCTTTCTGCATTATTTCTGAAAAATAAGGGCTATTTTATCATTTTTTATCCCATCATCAATTTGTTTTGTTTTTTGTTTTTTGCAGAATGGGGATTTGAACTCCGGCCGCTGCGCTTGCCAGGGAAGTGCTTATTCCACTGAGCCATCTCCCCGGCCCCCTTACCATCATCAATAAACTCCTAAATAAACAAGTGGCATTTCCATGCAACCCCTACTTATTAATTTTATCATTAAGAAACGTATTTTCATGGAGAAATTTTAATGAAGTTCTTTTGTACCAATGGTTAATATGGAACAATATAAAAACAATACAGTCACTTATGGTTTGATATTGGCCAGATAAATTATGTGCTTGAAAACGTTCATTAAAAATTTTAAGTGTAGGGCCGGGGAGATGGCTCAGTAGAATAAGTGCTTCCCTGGCAAGCGCAAGGGCCTGAGTTCCATCCCCGGTTCCGGAAAAAAAAAAAAAAAATTTAAGTGTATTTATTACAGTAAAAATTGGGGGAAAGTGTAAATGGTTTATTATTTTTGTTTGTTTTTGGTGCAGAGGACAAAACCCAGGGGTTCTAGCTTGCTAGGCAAGCATTCTACCGCTGAGCCAAATTCCCAGCCCTAGGAAAGTGTAAATGATTACATGAATCTCAGCAATAACAAGCTTCTCTGTCCCTACTTTGATTTGCTTTTCTTTATACCTAACTGCTGTATAAAATGAACTTTAACAAAAGCACAGTTTCCTAAAAAATGCTATTTTGAACTTTCTAACAACTTACAATAACTAGCATTCTTTCAACACACTTTGCTCTCTAAATTAACTTCTCATCAATCATGGTGGCAACATACCCAAAACCCCAGCAACAAAAGGCTAAGGCAGGAAGATCACAAAGCGTTCCAGGCCAGTCTTGCTCACACAATGAGCTCAAGGCCAGCCTAAACTACATAGTGAGACCTTGTTCCAAAAATAAATAAGCCTCTAAAACTACTGTGCACAAACTACATTTTACCAAATTTTACTTTTTTGCTGGTTTTTCTTTCAGTTTTCAAGGGACATATAAGAAAAATTACACTTTGTTTTGAATAATCCTATACTTGCAAATGCAAACAACTTGCTTTAACAAAATTTGAATGCTATGATTATCATAATGCAGATAATAAAGGTCTACTAGTAGAAAGATCTATGAGTACTATAAAACCCAACATTACTTACTTTCCCAAGTGGGGATGAAAAGTACACTAAAGCCTTTCACCTCTAAGGGGCTGGGAGACAGCTCAGTAGAATAAGCGCTTGCCTGGGCAAGCACAGAGTCCTGAGTTCAATCCCCAGCACCGCAAAAAAAACCAAACAAACAAAAACCTTTCACCTGTAATGAATAAGGCAATCTTTTTACTCTCTAAAAAGTTGCTTAAAAAAGTATATCGGCCAGCCAGATAGCTCAGGGGATTAACATGCCTGATTGGGCAGGCACAGGGACCAGAGTTCTATCCTTGCATGCCATGCCGGCTCCACCCCCGGGGCACACTGAGACAGCAATTGAGACTGAGCATGGTGGCATGTGCCTGTAATCCCAGCACATGGGAGACTGAAAAGAGGAAGATTACTATGAGTCCAATCCGTGTAGTGAGACCTTGTAGTCCCTGTACTAAAATACATTAAAAAAAAATTATATAGTGGTTGGGTTTTTTTTTTTTGTATTTTTAGGGAACGGGCAAGTGCTTTAATCTGCTGAGCTATTTGGCCAGCCCTATAGTCGTTATTATAATGTAAAGTTAATTACAGCAATAACTGAGTATCTTTAAGCTTCCTGAAAAAGGACTTTTAAAAAAAGCAGCTTTTCTAAAGAAATAAAATATTCACAAATATTTACATATACATTATAATGACTGATTCCAGGTAAAACTGCTTAATGAAATTAATGTTATTTTATTATTTTATGTAACCAAGGCACAAACTTTAGTAACCACATCATATAGCCAATTTCATTTTTTTGTTTTATTTTTTAATAATTAGGCCAGGCCAGCTTTGAATTATGTAGTGAAGGTAGGCATTGAACTTACAGCAATTGTCCTACCTTGACTGCCTGCTTGCTGGGAATACATGAGTACACCATCACACCTAGCCATAGAGCCGCTTGGAAAACAAAACACTAACTCAATTCTACTACCATCACACAATCACAATGCTTAAATACTTTAACACAGTTCCTTCTATCTATGATTCTTTAGACATTCAATGAAATAATGACAATCTGTTTACTTGGTCCAGTTTGTAAGGAAGCTGAGACTAATACATTGGCCTAAAAAGGCTAATGAATAATTAACAACTTAAAAATAAATTACGAAGTCAAAAGTAATACATTTGATACTAATTATTGGCCAAAAATAATTTAGGAGGGCTGGTGAGATGGCTCAGTGGTCTAAACCACCTATTTAGAACAAGCTTAGCAAAGCACAG
>NDGN011491508.1:4557-16309 GCA_002564285.1 Tympanoctomys barrerae | reverse complement strand
AAAAAAAAAAAAAAAAAAAAAGAAGTCACAGAGAAGTACGCTTTGAGACTTCTTAGGTTCACTCTGAGATAAACTGTATTTGGATTATTGCACTACTCAGGCTTTAAAATGACAGGACAACTGGGGCTTCAGAGTCTGTACAGTGGCGAGATGAAGTATACACAGTGAAGGAGGCAAGTCAGAAGATACCCTGGTGAGGGCGGCAAAGGATCAGGATCAGGAATGGTTAAGAGAGGGAAACTAAAATGGGTCAACAGCAAATGCTAGTACTTTATTTCCCATTTCTCTGAAAATAGCCTAGACCACCACCTTCCAGAAGCTATTCTCTAAGCCCCTGAAAGCTTTCAATTCCTGGGTTAGGGATACAGTTTGGCAGCATAAGCACCTGCTTGGTAAGCATCAGGCCTGAGTTTGATCGCTGGTACTGAAAAAAAAAAAAAGCTTTCCTCTCCAGATTTGTTTTTCCCATGTGTGTAGCAGGTCAGATATGTCCACAGTTCACTGTCCTCTTGAGGGACTCTTGGAAAAGCACAGACAATTCCCCGTGTTGGTGGAATTGCACTATGGTATGTGTACTGTACTAGTTTCCAGACCTCAGAAGAATTGATCTCCAGCTTACTCTCTTTAACTCTTCCACGTCTTCTCCTTTCACTCTCTTTTTGTATTCCTTAGCCAGCATGCTATTGTGCTTTAAAAAAATCATCTTAGATTTCAAACCTAGAAACAAATCTAAAGTGCACACTTAATGTCTTGTTCTATGCAAACATATAACAGGAAGCTTAGATCTTCTAATGGTGTATCAGAATTTTACATATGACTTTCTTGAGGTAAATGTAATCTTACTATATCTCCTCAAGAACTATAAGATAGACAGCCTCGTATTTGTTGGACGGAGAAAGATACTAACTCTGATTTACACCCCTAACTACACAAAGCAGTATGAACATAAAGGGGCTAAATTTACAAATATGATTTTGTCATTCTTGATTTAAATTATGTCAATTATATAAAGATTGTTCCTTTTGCTAATTCATTTGTTATATAAAAATGATTGAAGTTTATTCAAACATTCTTGTGGATTGTAAATATTTAAAATCCTCTATAGGCTGTTAAGAAGAGAGAAAATATTTTATTTGTATTTTTGAGAATGAAAAAAATCAATGTTAAAAAAGTATAATTTATATATGACACTAATACTTGAAGAAGTTAAATATAGTATGTCCTTAGGGTGTAATATTTGTATCTTAGGGCTGGCCAAATAGCTCAATGGATTAAAGCACCTGCAAGCAGGTGCAGGGGCCAGAGGTTAGATCCCCAGGCCTGCAGTGCTGGCCCTGCCCTCGGGGCACATTGAGATGGTGATCGAGACTGGCATGGTGGTGCATGCCTGTAATCTCAGCACTTGGGAGGCTGTGAATGGGGAAGTCACTACCAGTCCCATCTAGTAGTGAGACCCTGAACACCCTTGTAGACACTTCCCTAAAATACAAAAAAAAAAAGAAAGAAAAAAGAAAAAAAAATTGTGTCTTATACAGAGTATTCAACAGAAAAGAAAATCGTGAAGATAATAATACACATACCTTGCATTTACAAAAGACCAAGTAAATTAAAAAGTATTTTTATCCACTGTCTCAAGTCTTATGAAAGTATTGAAATGCCAATTATTGTGGGCCATTGTCTATAATAAGAAATCTACACTCTGAGATGTCAAATCAATTACTATTACATATATTAAGTGATAAAATCTAACTTACTTATTGACTAATAATCAAAAAATATTGGGCCAGCCACAGAGCTGAGTAGACTAAAGCACGCAGGTGCAGAGACTGAGATTCTATTCCTGGGATGCAGTGCTGGCCCTGGACCCCAGGAATGCTGAGATGGCTACTAAGCCTGGGTATGGTGGCGCACTCCTGTAATCCCAGTGCTTGGGAGGCTGAAAACAAGAGGATCACTGCAAGTCCAATCTGTGTACTGAGACCCTGTAGACGCTGTACTAAATACATTTAAGAAAAAAAAAAAAATAGAAAGCAGTATTATGTAAAATCATTACCTAAAGATAACCTTATAATTCTATAGATTGATTTTCATTTCTCCAATGCATTGTATTTCTCAGTTAGAAAATTCCTTTAAAAACTGAGTCAAATTGCTTTGCCTAAAGAAGCAAACAGAATTGCTTGGTGCATTTAATTAATATTTGTTGTAATTAGTTTTGGTGTTTGTTTTGAGACAAGTTCTTGCTATGTAGTTCAAGCTGGCCTTGAATGCATCGCATATTTGCAGCTGGCCTCAAACTCACAGTGATCCTCCAGCTCCAGCCTACTGAGTGTTAGGATTACAGGGATGTCCCACCAAGTCTGGACATTGAATTAATATTGACGCTATGGTTTATATTAAAATTTTTGTGTGCAAGTAGGTATAGGAACGTTAACCAAGTTTCACTGTCAGTTCCTACGCACAGTGAGAGAAGAATATCAATTAACATGAGTGAAATATACTGGAAAAAAGAGATATCTCAAAATTTCAATCAGATATATAAATTCTAGTAGTTAAAAGTAACCAACTACTTTGCTCTCTAATCCTCCACTTTTTCGAATTAAATAATAATAACAATCTTTATTGTTGTTAATGAGAGAAAGTGAAGGAGCAATTACTTCTTTTGTACGTAATTATGCAAATTTACTACAGGGCTGAAAATTTCTCCTACTGTATTAATACTGGTGGATAGAATTAATAAGGCATACATACCAGTTGCACTGCAAAAATTGACTTAGCTGGGTTTTTTTGTTTTGTTTTGTTTTGTTTTGTTTTTAATGGAACCTTGGATTGAACTCAGGCCCTTCCACTTGCCAGGCAAGCAATTTTTCTACTGAGCTATCTCCCAGCCTCTGACTTAGGTATCCTAATATTTCATATCTCCAATTCTTACTAACATTTAACTTAATTTTTTTTCTGATTAAAGTGCTCATATTGACCACATTTTCACTGTAAAGTAATTTATATGTAGTCAAACTTATAAATTAAAATAAAGTTAAAATTCTAACTTGACATTTTTATGAAACTAATTCTATATTCCCCGTGTTTTTCACCTGAGTAATATGGCCCACCAGGGGCCATTGCCACCACTTTGGTGGGTGCCATTCAACACTGATCCCTAATGCCCGTGAATGTTGCCACTCAGATTTTCCTGGGGCCATGTTTTGTCTATGTATTAGGTAGATGGCCTCACTCCCTTGAAACATATTTTGAGTCAATTAATTTGATGGTCTTAGCTGATAAGTTTTCCTATATTTCTGGAATTTCTGAACCTTTATGTGTTTTTTTTTTATGCTTTTGCCTATGTTTGCATATGAAAGTAAGTTTAATTACAAGATGAGGCTACCTGAGTTTGCCCTACTAGAAGCAATTAATCATGCCATTTCTTCCCTATTTCGAGGTGACATTTACTGAAGACAATTACCCTTCACAGTGAATCTGCTCCACACAGAAAATCATAATGTGAACGTGTCTTTTCCCAATTAAACAATAATAGCAATCTTTGTTATTGTTGATGAGAAAAGTTACTTCTTTTGCATGTATTTATGCAAATATACTACTGTGCTGAACATGTCTCCTACTGTATTAATATTAGTGGGTAGTATTAATAAGGTCATATTAGTTGTGCTTCAAAAGAAAACGGGCCTGGGGACGTGGCTCAGTAGAATTAGCCCTTGCCTGGCAAATGCAAGGTCCTGAGTTCAATCCCCAGCACTGCAAACAAACAAACCCGCTGAGCTATCTCGCCAGCCCAGCAATCTTTAAGGTCCGGCCAAATAGCTCAGTGGGTTGAAGAACAGGGGCCGGCAGTTCAATCTCCAGGCCTGCTGTGCCGGCCCTATCACCAGGGCACTCTGAGACTGCAACTGAGAGGGCGTGGCGGCACATGCCTGTAATCTCAGCTCTTGGGAGGCTGTAAACAGGTGGATCGCTACTAGTCCAATCTAGTAGTAAGAAACTGAACACCCTGTAGATCCTTCCCTAAAATAAAATAAAAAAGAAAAGAAAATGAAAGACAGCAGGGCCGGGGAGATGGCTAAGTGGAATAAGCACTTCTCTGGCATATACAAGGGCTTGAGTTCAATTTCCGGTTCCAAAAAAAGAAAGAAAGAAAGGCAGCACATCGAATTACTTTATCCTTATTTATATTCTTATGTTCATTTATTAATTCTTAGGGTTAAACTTGTCTACTTTTAATTCAACACTATAGTTTTGTCCAAAATGGAAAAAAAAAACCAAAAACTATGGTTCAAATTTCATAATAAATTACTTTTAAGTTTCACCAGAAGATAGCCAGTGTCTGCCAATATCAATTCGCAATCTAATCGAATTCATACCCATCATTTCACTTATTCCAATACTTATGTTAGCCCATAGCAATATCCTTATGTTTCGTATCTAATACTTTGCCCATAGCATTCCATGTTTTCATATTTCAGAACAATGTACCTTCTTTCCTAGTTTATATCTTCTTTTTGAACACAACTATACAAAGTATAAAATTAAGCACCAATATTTCGGCTTCCAGAAGGTTTTGCTTTTTAATCAAAACCTAAGAACAAATATATTATCAATGGTGTATAACCAATCACTGTTTTCTTCATGTTACATTTAATCTATAATAATTTCTTAGAAGACTTCTTTGTTTCCCTTCAGTTCATATTATTCACCCATTGATGTCCACCTATGATCTCATTCTTTGTCAATGACCACAAAAACATTTTAGAAATACTTAGCAAAATACAAAGATATAGATTTATTTTTTACCTAACGTATTCATATTTTATACACATTATTAAGAAAAATCTCAACTTTCCTACACCTCAGAAGATATTTACAGCTGTTGTTAAAACTTTGGTTCAGGAAGACTGATTTTCAAAGTTGGGGTATGTTTCATGCTCAGGACTTCATTATAGCTGCATATGACACAAATACATTATTTCTTGCTCTGCATCACATTAGCCAGTTGGTTTCTGCTCAAAGCAGAACCTCTACATATGTCTGTTGACTGAGAACATAGCAGCCCGACTGATGTCCATTATTGATTTATCCATATACTTATTTTACATTCATTTCTGGTTCTACACTGTAATTTTCTCAAAAGCATTTAGAATATTAGGAAACAAAGAATAAAAGTTAATACATGTTTGTTCATGAGAAGGGATTTTAAGAACACTATACCTACTATTTTTTTAAACAATGAAATTCATTCTTCATGACTAACAGGTTGATAAACAACTGTATAAGAACCCAGAAAAAGATCCTCTTAAAATATATAGAGGGAATTCGTCTTCTTTTTTTCAATTATTTGTACTTTTTCTTTTCTTAATTTCTGATACATTGCTCCAGGTTTTTCTTCTTCCAATTTTACTTGTATATATCTGGTAATATGAATAGCTGGTTGTAAGACAATACCATGTATTACAACAAATACTGTGAAATTCATATTACTTTGTTAAGTAAAATTCTGTATGAGTTGTCAAAATAAATAAATAAATAAAGTAAAAAAACATATAGAGAGGGAAAAAAGCTAACTATTTATAAATTATTTATAGGTAGGCATTGTCCCATTGAGCTGTATCCTGAACCCTGCTACCTGTTTCTAAAGGGTATACTGAAAATTTTAAGAACTTTGAGCACATAACACCCAGCCAAGTTTTCCAAGAAGTTTCTAAGAAATAGAGCAATAGAAAAAGCATTCTCTCGGATGCCCATTTCTGGATTGGGTCTTTAAATTTTGGGGCCCTAATTTTTTTTTAGTTCTTTATAAATTCTAAAGAGAAGACCTTTGTCTAAGTGCTTGTTATTAAGACTTTTCCCAATTTCTGGGTTGTCTTTTCACTTTGTTGGTAATTTCTTTTGATGTGAAGAACTACAGATAACCCACTAATTTATAGACTACTGGACTATATTGGATTATTTTTCTGAATTCACACACCTACAGTATTTAAATGGCAATGAAATACCTATCTCTGACAAAACTAAACAAAAAAGGGGATACAAATGAAGAACCATTTTGTATTTGTATATACAAAATAGTTAGCATAGATATATATCTACTTTCTATTCATTCAATGAGAAGAAAGATTTGTACTAATAGTGTTTGGACAGGTTATCATGTTTGCATCTTGTGCTATGACCACTATGAAGATAACAATATGCAACATACTAATTATTGAAATTGTACTGTTAGTCGGTTTTGAAACTGTCCCATTGCTATTTGTTTCTCAATAAAATTAATAAAAAAGAAAAAGCATTGTATTTTGATATCATGTCTGCATCTTGTACAATAAATAACCACTAAGACAACGATATGCAATATATTAATTATTGAGACTATCCTAGTAATTGGCTTTGAAACTGTCTCATTGCTATTTGTTTCTCAATAAAATTATTTTAAAAATTTATAAAGAGTGTGTTGAAGGTATGCATGTATGTACAATAACTAGTAATAAGGTAAGAAACAATAATAGAAGTCTTAGTATCAAATGCCAAATATGGAGTTATCAAGCGAGTGAACCTGGCCAGAAGGAGCAGAAAATGACAGATTACATCTGGAGACTTGCCACTGAACAAGAAAAGGAAAGGAAGCGGAAGAGAAAGCATTTCCCTATTTAAATTGATACACAATGTCCAATCACCCATGAACAGACAGAGTAAAGAAATAGAGTGTATGGAGAAGTTAAAGTAGTTTTATCCTTTCTCATGGAATAAAATGTTACATACAGGAGAATCTTTCTCTAGCAAATACTTTGTAAGTTTAATATTTATAGTCATTGACTAAAGGAAATACATGTGGAAAAAAGTTGATTCAGGATTTCAGAATGATGCTCATTAACTGTATTTGTCTGCAACAAAGATTATATTTCCAAAGGTTCAAAAATTCACCATGGAGACATACATAAAAGGTAGAATTTTGGAGGGAAGAGCTATTTTGATTTTCCTAAATTTACTTCCCTATTAGTCTCCAATCATCACACTAGTTGAAAGATAGGGAAACTATTTCGGTGCATCTGCCAGGCAATTTGACTGATATTTTAGGTAGTAAGCTCTGAAAACAGAAACTGTTGAAAGATATCTGACCTGTACATTTTCTACAAAATTTTATTCCCATCTGAAAGTGTCTATGATTTATTCTTTGTCACTGCTGTATCTACACTAATGCACCATTATGCATAGCTGATGTTTCGGATAGATCACTATCACTCTTGTTGAAGCTGGCACTTTATGATTGCATAAGACATTGTCTGGCATAATCTACTTAGCCTGTCGATTTTACTTCTCTCCTTTCTGATGAAACTGGAATAATTACTTAAATATTTACTCTTCTATGTTTCAAATTGGCTAGAACAAAGAGATTATGCATGCAGAAAGTGTACAGGGGGGTGAAGATAACAAATGACAGATCGAGCTCAGCCTAATGTGGCTTTACTGGAGTAGAAACAGTGGTAATAAATCACCTGCCAATGTTGATAATAAAATACTGCATTGGCCTCCTCAGCCACAAGAAAAGGTTAAATGTTATTTCTCACAATAACCATGTGGTCTCCATAGCTGACACCTCCAATATTAAATCCCATCATTATTTTCTATAGAAAATGTTTGATCTTTATTCCTAATGGAATAGTTTTTATAAAGAACTACTTTATAAATATCTATTATCCCTGAAATCCCTTCATAAATTTTCTGGTTATTTTACCTTATAAAAGTATTTTTCTTTTTAGTTTAAAAGCACTTTTATGTAATATCTAGCCTTTGGAGGTAGAAATTCATGCTGGACAACTGCTTGTGACATGCCGGTGTAGGATGTGAATTTAAATAATGTGCCTAAATAGAATCAGGGATTTATTTTCTAGTATAGGTATTAAATCAAATCTCAATTTAATCCATATTATTTTCTAAATGACTCTTATTTCAAACATTAACCTCACCTTTTGACTCACTTGCACAATGATTATTTCCTCAATATGTTTCCTGTAAAGAATTAATTATTATGACCTGGCATCAAATGTATAGTAGTAACCAAGGGGGAGCTGTGACCCGCATTCCAGAGAGTGTTCTTGTGAGACTTAACTTATGGCAAGACACACATACATACATCTAACCTAAATTTCTATAGATCTTGGCAGTGGCCACAGATAAAATCATGCTACTTCTCACCTAAATCCGGCCTTCCTTTATTATCTACTGCAGCAGCATCCATTCCTGCTCCTGAAAGATGTCAAATTGGAAACCTACTTGTACTCACAAAATAGTTTTCCAGCTGTAATGGTCATATGACATCTTTGCTGGGCTTCCTCTGTTCAAGAAACTATTTTTAAAAAAGAGATTTTTCTAATAACAGTACGCACCAAGGTTGTCAAAATTGTCAGAATTGTCAGAATTGTTTTTTTTTTTTTCCTCTAAGACTCTCACAACAACTAATCTCTGAGAAAGCACAGTGGTCCTGGGCAACGTGAAGAGGCTGGGATAATATATTCCTGCATGATGCTTTGCAGAGATCCATTAATTGGGCACCTAAAGTGACATTCTACGTGACACACCTACACACACACAAATGTATGTATACTTTCCATTAAAACCATCAATGATTTCCTGAACAGATCAACCAAAGACTTTCCTTTAATAAGACACTTTTTAAAAAATAAAGCCATCTTCTATTCTTGAATGCTTTGAAATCCTCACTCATATTTTCAGAATGAGAGTTAAAGATTTGCTCAAGAAACCTTATTTCAGAATACAGTCCTTGCTTTCTACTACAGGACTGTCAGCAGCTTAAGAGCATATGCTGTTATCTTTCTTTCTCACAGCTCTAACCCCCCAAAATATTCTTGGTGTAGAGTTAGCTATATCCCCAGGGTTGTTTCTGGCAAAGATCTTTGCTTTTGTTTTTTCATGGGCTAAAAATGGCAAAGAAAAAGCCCATCTTAATCCATCCTGCCTCCTTAGTACAGTTCTGGTACTGGATGTTTTGAAGAAATGAACAAATAGATAAAAGGCCATTAGGGTGATTTTCCCAAAGTAGATCAATTTATATAAAAGATAACTCATTATTTTATATCATGTAGATCTACAGGTAACATATATACTTAATGGATGTTCAGTTTTCTACTCTTACCATTAGGCTTTGAAATATGTAGGATTGGTTATCTGTTTTTAGAGTGAAAGTATTCTTTGTATCATAAGTAACAGAGAAAAGAGCATTTTAGCCAGTATGTGAGTTGGAAAATAGAACACATTTTTGTAAACAAGGTAAAAAGCTTATCCTTCTTTCTTTTCTTTGTATTAGAAAGTGTATCATGAAGTGTGAAAGTTAATTATCTTTTTTACTGTGTTACCTTTCAGTGACCTTTCATTTGGAGGATAGTGCTAATTGCTAATCAATAAATCTTCATCGCTCTTTTAATAATTCTGTTTTATATGTTACTCATTTATGACATTCTCACTGTAATAATCATATATTTGTATGAGTTGGGGAAATTAAAAACAAATATTTCTTAAATAAAATTCAAAATTTTGTGCTCAAGTTTGAATTGACAAAGATTAAGGAGTATATAAACTATTTCATTTTGTGATATATCTTTAGAGTCCAATAGATTAAGAACCAGTTTACAATGTTTGTTTCCTTTAGAATACAATATCTTGGGCTGGCCAAATAGCTCAGCAGATTAAAGAACCTGCAAGCAGGTGTAGGGGCTGGGGGTTCAATCCCAGGCCTGCTGTACCTTCCCCGCCCCTTGGGCATGGAGACTGGGCGTGGTGGCGCATGCTTGTAAGATCTTGGGAGGCTTTAAACAGAAGAACACTGAGTCTGATTTAGTAGTGAGACCCTGAACACCCTGTAGATTCTTCCCTAAAATAAAAAAAAACATCTTATTATCAGAATAACCTTGAGTAATACTTGTAAGTATATTTTTAAATGGAAACCTTATAAGTGTACATATTTATGGAGTATGTGATGTCTTTATATATTCTACAATGTGTAATAATTAAAATAGTATATTATCAAACATGACACCCTGAATATTCATCATCTCTGAGTTGGAAACAATCAAAACATCTCTTCTAACTATCTGGCAATATAATAAATCATCAAGAACTTCTGTCTCTATCTCTTTCTAGATAGATAGATATGTTTGTAGGCATATTACCTTACTCTGCTGTATAAAACTAGAATTTATTTCTGCTATTAATATTCAGTTAGGATATGAAATGAATACATAAAGATACATTGATAGTGTACGTGTGTTCATACTCGCTCTCTTTCCTCTCTGCCATAAATGGACTATTTTACACCTTAAAAAAGAAATATTTTCATTGGCAACAACATGAATAAGTCTGGAGAACTTTGTTTTATATATTTTTTATTTATCTATTCATTTATTTTATTTTATTTTTGTAGAACCAGGGATTGAACTCAGGAAAACTTCTTTTTAAATGAAATACACCAGTCACAGAGAGAAGCACTATGTGTTCTTACACCTAAGTAGAACCTAGGAGAGTCTATCTCACAGGAGTAGACGAGTGGTTACCAGGGATGACAAAGAATATGTAGAAATGAAATAAGGAGACATTGGCTTTCAGAAGCTAAAAAGAGTATAGAAGAGAAAAGGAAGAAAAAATAGTTAAAAGAAAAATAATCATTATTTTAAAATTTGACTCTCTTACTCTAAAACAATGCTATTCTTTCAAATTACTTAGCATAATTATTTCCCCATAATCAGCATTTTTAGTCAATTTACCTCAAAAACAGGACCATGATCATTGCCAATATATTTGCTTCCATGTGTCATTTGCTAAGGTAATTTGTGTATGTACACAATTTTTTTTGGTAAGATTTCAAAATATATATATATTTTCCAGAGAAAATATTGTTAAATTACACTTAGGGCTTTGTTCTCATTGTCACTGAATCTGTTCTTAAATCCATGTCCATATTATTTTGTTTCATAAAACTGGAATGTTCATTCCAATTCCATCCATCTGCCTTATTCTTTCTAGATCAAATGAAATCACTCATTGATAACACACATAAGTTTGATTTTTATCTATCAAAATTTCAGCCACATAGCACTATATCTTTTGGGGGAACATAAAGCAATATTTCAATTATACCAATTGTGATTTCTGTAAAGTGAATGTAGAAGAAAATGACTGAAAAATAGAGGAAAATTTCCAGAAATATAAACAGGAATTTTCAGATTGGCAGAGATTCACTAAGAAAGAGGCCTTAAGCAAAATTCACGGTTATGAATTTTTTATTAAATATTATCCAATAGTGTTCAACTAAACATACAAAAGAGACAATGGGAAAGAAGAATAACAGCTGGGGATAAAGCACAGGTTATATACATATTAATAGGACTTAACTCCTGATATCACAGCATTAACAGCAAGGGAGAAACAACTTTAAGGCTTTCAACATTCTGTGGTAAATTTATACTAAAAGAGGAATCTTATATTCACTTCAATAATATTCATAATGAGAGTAAATTAGAAGAAAGGTTCAGTTCCGTTACAACTCACAGCTTTCTCTAAAGGGTCTTAATGGACATCAATAACAAAACATGCATATTTTAAAAAAATCTGGTGTATAAGTATATTGCATTTAAGTTCCTTCCTTCCTTCCGGCCTTCCTTCCTTCCTTCCTATCTTATCTTCTTTCTTTCTTTCTTTCTTTCTTTCTTTCTTTCTTTCTTTCTTTCTTTCTTTTTTT
>NDGN011491507.1:8140-25065 GCA_002564285.1 Tympanoctomys barrerae | reverse complement strand
GGGGGAGGGCAGGAGGAGTGTCTTAGTTACTCTTCTCTCCTTGGTAGGCCAAATACCGGACCCTTAAAGTGAAGGAAGGAAAGATTTACTTAGCTCAATTACTGGAGGTTTCAGTTTAAACAGCCTGAATTACGAAGCAAGACCTCGGAGCCTTAGGGGAGAGGGTCAGTGCTTCTGTCTTCCCCAAACATCTCCTCTGTGCCCCAGGCGGCCTCAATCGCAGACACCACTGCCCGCACTACCGGGGCTGGGGCAGAGGGTGGGGCCCCCCGTGTCCAGGCTGACCGGCTCCACACTTCAGAGAGAGGCGGCCAGCCTGGAGGGAAGCCCGGGCTTCCAGTTGAAGGGTTCACGCCTCTCTGGCCAGCCCCTCGAGCTCAGCCCTGGCCCTTGGGCC
This sequence comes from Tympanoctomys barrerae, assembly GCA_002564285.1. NCBI lineage: Eukaryota > Metazoa > Chordata > Mammalia > Rodentia > Octodontidae > Tympanoctomys > Tympanoctomys barrerae. The sequence continues at coordinate 24,668 of NDGN011491507.1, read as the reverse complement.
CCGCCCCTCGAGCCCCTCGCTGCTGCTGAGCTGCATCTGCCCCAGGACTCACTTGAGGCTTTGGGGCACCAACTAGACGCAAAGTGTAACAGGGAGGGACAAGGGAGGAGTAGAGGGAGGAGCAGGGCAGAGGAGCAGAAGAGAGCTGGAGGAGGAAGAGTAGGAGGAGAGAGGAGGAAGGGGCGAAGCAGGGGCGGAGCCGCTGCGGGGGACCCGGCGCTTGCTTCCGAGCTCCAGCCCTGCCCCTGAGTTTTGCTTTACATGCTACTCTCAATTTGGGTTGATTTCTGATGGATTTTAGATAATTTTACCCCAGTTTTTATTAAAATTCTCTCAGACACATTTAACCAAAAGGAACATAAACATCCAGGGCCAAGTGTTGTTAAACACTTTGTTAAAAAAAATAAATCAATTATAGGAGATCTGTTCCCCCTAGATATGTAAAAAAGTTTCTTTTTTTTAAATTAAGAAAACAGAAATAACTTCGTTCCTTCCAATGCACTGCAAATCTTGTAAAACTTCATTGGTCCAATTAAGACACAAAAAGGAAGAAAAAGGTGGAAACTTGCTTTGAAATAGCCGCCTCAAAGCGCGAATGCGACAGCAAAGTGCCCTTCCCATGCTCCCCGCGTTGCCGACCTCGGATTTCTTGCGCCAGCGCTGCCTGTGGGTAAGGAAACAATAAAGGAATTGTTACAAATAGGGAGGCTGCACAATGAGGACGGAAAGGAGCCACGACCCCTCGAGGCCGCAGCGGTTCAGGTCAGCGTGAAGGTGCAGCGGCGCAGGAACGGAGCTGGAAACGCACTTTCAAGAATAAAGAGGCTTGGTTCCCTGTGCCACGAGGTTACTGGGAACACAATAGCTACCTCCAAGCTTCATGTTCTGCCTAGTCTTTAAAGTTTACGAGTGAGTTATTTACCTTTTTTTCTGGGGAGTTTTGCTTCAGCATTTTCCCTCCACCTTTTTTCAATCTTTTCCAGAATTTACATGTCTTATAGGAGCGATCCTTGTGTGAAAGGAGGTGGGGTGTGTAGACCAGGGATTAGTCCCCCTCCGGCCCTGGCTGTAGGATTCAGCATCTCCCAACATCTCTGCCAGGAATGAAGGAATTTAAGGTGTTATCGCGTGAACCAGGCAGTGCCATTTTTCCACTAATTTTTAGGATTCAATTCAGAGTGCCGCACTGCACTTAGGAAACTATTTTATTCTTTAAGACTTAGGGCGTCTGCACATAGCACCTGCAAAATGTCATTTAAGCCTGTAACGCATGCTAAATGTTCCCGGACTCTAGCTCACAACCCAGGAGAACCAAAAGCAGTGCAGGCTTCTCCCACTGCTCCCAGTCCCACCGCAGCACTAGGCCAGCACTAGGGAGAGCCTTACTTAGAGGGTTCCACATAAAATCCACAAATGTGTTGAAATAAATAGGTCTTCAAACACAGAGTACAAAGTGGAACAAAGCCAGTGCCACCTAGGATAGACAAAATGTAAGAAGCAGGAGAGACTGAGGTCTCACCTGGGTGGGACGAGGGCTAGCTCCACCCACGAGTAGCATTTGGAACTAAGCGGTGCTGGAACAAGCTGAGGAGGATGACAGTAGGGAGCTGTTCATGAAAGAGCAGCACTGACGAAGGCCAAAGGCTGGGCATTTGCCCCAGGCACCGAGGCGCTTGTCCTGGGCATTTGCCCCAGGCACCGAGGCGCTTGTCCTGGGCATTTGCCCCAGGCACTGAGGCTCATCCTGGGCATTTGCCCCAGGCACCGAGGCTCATCCTGGGCATTTGCCCTAGGAACACTGGTCTCAAGTTTGGCCAAAGGGCAGGAGACTGAGGGCAAGTGTGGTGGGTCCACGTGCAGCCAGCTGAGGCCTACGGGGAAGATGTTTACTTGATTCAGCAGTAAGTGCTGAGGGATGCTGGTGTGCAAACTGATGTAGCCACAAGTCGGTGACTGAGCTGTTGGTGCACAGCATGGATTTCACGGTGGGAAGACACAAGACACAAAGCAGAACTGAAATGTCACCAACCACTCGAGGGAGACACAATGACCTCCCAAAATGTGGAGAAGAAGACACTGAAGAGAAGGGGTAGGCAGCTCAGGAGCTGCGGAAGGGACCTCTGAGCTGCTGGAGGAGAGCCAGGGGCTGAGGACAGAACTCTGCTGTGGCAGGAGGAAAGCGCACTCTGGATTCAGGTCAAGGGCCTGTTGGGAGCCCCAAGGTCTCTGGTGCTCCAGGAAGAGTTGAGTGGAGACTGATAGGCAGGCTGGAGCAGGGGCCAGCCCTGTCTTGGGGGGCCTGGGAGGGCTGGGAGATCATCTCAGGGGAGCTGGGGAGCAGGGAAGTGGAGTCTTTGGGGTGATGGGGAGAGGTTGGACTCAAAGGGAAGCTGGCCCTCTGAGGGGGACTCTTAGCATTTAGGAATGAGGAAGAAGACCAGGGTTGGAGACAAAGGCAGCCAGGGCTAGGGCTGGGGCTGGAGTCCCAGGCCTGCGGCCTTGCAAGGGCAGAAAACCTGGATGTGGGGAAGCCAGACTGAGTCTGCAGCGCACAGCTCCACAAACACAGTGGCAGTGTCCTGATTGAAAGTATCCATCTGTTGGTTCTGCTGTGGCTTGAGGAAGACTGGTTCTCTTAAACAAGATCCCCAGGAAAATTTCCCTTCTGAAAATATAGAATAAATTCACTGAGGGACTTGCAGCTACCCTCCGCGTCTCTGCCAAGCATGGCCTGCTGGGGACACATGTCACACACGCATTGGGAAACCTTCTGCTTATAGTAAAACATTTTACTGGAAAAATCATTTACCCTCTCAGGGCTTTAGAGAAAATATGTTTGCAATCATTCTATTACCTTGCCAAACTGCAATTTGTCTGCCTCCAAGGGCCGAAGAGAATAATTTTTGAATTAAAACTTTTTTCTGTTTCAGGATGGTTCTTTTCAGCTTTTTATCTGTTTGCCCATATTACATTTTTAAAATGCAAAATGTTGCCAAGTTAAACCTTCCTGTCCCTAGAAACCTAATAGCCAAGAGAAAGTTGAAATCGCTCGGATAGATAAGTTTCTTCAGATGTTGGATAATGAGTATACCTTGAAAAACTCACAAGCAAAGCATAAACAAGACAGACTTGAAAAGTAAATCAGACAGACAGACAGACAGTAGAGAGATGGTAAGCGGAGACTGAAACTGCTGTGGGCGTGAGGTCCCCCACATCGCGGCACCGCGCACTCCCACACGCCGGCCCGCTCCGTTTAGGACGCCGGAGCAGGATCTGCCTGACAGCTTGTGTTTCGGTCACACAGATAGTGAGTCTGCGCACCGCACAGTAGGGGTTTCTTAGCTCTCGAGCTATCAACACACCCAGAGAAGGAGGACGCACAGCGGGCACCTTCTGGCTAGGTGTACCTGTCTTCTCAGCACCGTGGGAGGATGAGGCAGGAGGCTCACGAGTGCCGGCACAGCCTGTGCAAATTAGCAACCTAGTGAGAACTGTGTCAGAGTAAAACATGTAAGAAGGGGGCGGAGAGAGTGCTGCTGAATGCGAAGGCCCTGGCGGTCAGCCCCCAGTACCATTTGAAAAGTAAAAAGTTGCTTTCTACATCTGAGTCAAAGCTAGGAGCTCATATTCCACAAGCACCTGTAGATCAAAGATTATTTTTAGGAATATACTGTATTAAACAAGATTTGATATGCTAATTAATACTCAAAAGTTGTAACCATTAATCCTGATATGTCAATTTACGTGGGTAGGCAATGCCTAGCAGACCAGCAGACTAGCAGAGCACCGGCCGAAGGGTGTCTGGCGAGCCATGGAGACATGGGCTTGGGGCCGACGTGGGTCCCAGGCCCCTTCTGCCCAGGCGTTTTCCCTGCTCTGCTTTGCAGCCTCCCTCACCTCAGCCTCTGCCACATGGTTCCTGCCCTGGAGCAGCTGGCTGCAGACTGAACCCTCCTGTGCTCTGAGCTACAGTAAACTGTCCAAGGGTCCGGAGTGCCCAGTGTCGTGTCCAACCCCAGGAAAGCTGGCAAAGAAGAGGCAAACAAGAATTGAAAATTTCATTACTACAAAAAGTACCTCCTGAATTCAGAAGGACAGAACTACAAGGAACTTGCCACGCGCAGTCACTGCACGGGCCATGCTTTCTGTTTGCTTTTTGTGGTGCTGGTGGCTGAACCCAGGGTTTTGCGCATGCAAGGGAGGACCGCGAGCCTGAGCCACGGCCCAGCCCTCGCGTAGTCATTCCGTGCTTGAACTAAGTACTATGAACTGAACATTTAGAAACATACGAATGTGCACATGAAACTGGATCATAATTAGAGAACAGCATGCTTTCCTATATCTTTCCTTCTATCATTATTACAAGGAATGCTTATGCAGAAAAGGCATCAGAAATTGACAGAGTATGACAAGATTCCTGGAGACTAATACACAGTAGGAAAAGCTCTAGAAAAATTAAGAACTTTGTATTTCAGAAGACTAAATTTCAGAGACCAATGGGTTGCTCCTAGTAACCAGGGTAAATCTGGTAAATGTCCCTTTGTTTCAGGGTCAGTTGAAAACAAGGAACAGAGGACTAATTTAGTTTTATTTTGCATCTACAGTAGCTTTAAAAAGACAAAAAGAAACTTTGTCAAGTCCCCGAAGCCTGGTGTGCTCTGAAACTTGGCTGTCAGTAGTATTTGACCCTGGTTTTCTCCTTACTGTCCTGGTACCTGGGGAGCCCAGGCTCCCTTTTCACTAGTGCAGTCTGCAGCATATGCACTGCACTGACCAGTTTCCTGAGTGACATTTCAGAGAAATGACAGCCCGTTTCTCCAACTTGGCAGCCTCTGCCAACTGGGCGTGGCCCCGAGGAGCAGGAACCGCCTTCGGGCAAGTGGGTCCTGCCGGAAGTGGGTCACAGAACGATTCTTGCCATGCAGAGCCAAAATTCCTCCTGCCTGAACAACACAGATTGAGCCCTAGAAACCTGCTCTAGTGGTTTCTTGGTATTTATCGTGCTGGTGTAAGACAAACAGCAGAGAGGTCTGCACCACGGAGTGCAGGAATGTGGTTTACGCAGGCACCGGATATGGCCACAGTATTCCCTTTGTGGGGAGGGATTTCCCCACATCGCCTGGATCCTGCTTCCTCAAGCTGTACTCCCCCAGGTGGGTACGTGCACGCTGTGCACGCAGGCGCGATTTCGCCAACAATGGCCGGTTTAAAGAGCACCATAGTGTACAGCTATGTTTGCATTTATTTCCCATGTTCCAGCCATGTCCCTCCGCCCTCTCTGTGATCCAAGCAGAGTGTGGCTGATGAGTGTGGAATCGGTTAGCTCTTCTCCGTGTGCTTGCATTGCAGATTAGCCATGGCTCTAGCCTCTCGTTTTAATGCAAACCACTGTGCTGTGTGTGCGTGTGCGCAGTATTTCACATAAATGTTCACCAGCTCTTCCTAAAGACAAAACTTTTCATTTCTCATTGTCCTTTGAGTCCTTGAAACATTACTCTGGAACATTTCTCCCCCTGGGTCCTTTGCCACAATGCCACAGGTGTACCTACTCTTTTTATATCCCCTTTCTTTTTATTTAATGCATTTGGTATACAGTGTAACTACGCAGACTCACAGTGAACCTCCTGTTTTCAGCCTCCCCAGAACTGGGATTACAGGCGTGCACTACCACACTCGGTCTCCGTGGCCAGCTCAGTGTGCCCATGGGTGGGGCTGATGCCAGGGATCGAACCCCAGTCCCTGCACTTGCCTAAGCAGGCACTTAGTCTGTTGAGCTATGTATCCTGCTTTGATGTACCTACTCTTGAAGATCCAAGGAGGTTCTTGCATTTTTAAAAACTTGTTTCTTCTAGTAACTTGGGTGAAAAATAAAGGAAATCAATTCAGAGCAATTAATCTATACAATAGGATGGCTGATATTAATAAAAAGGAACTCTGTGATCAATAACCATCAGACATAGCTTCCAAGATGCACCATTATTTTCCTGGATGGCTGTGCTCCCAATTAAATGGAGAATATGTGCTCCATGGACATCTTTTCATAAACACTCATCCAAAAACACTTCTAGCCCGGGGAGATGGCTCAGTAGAATAAGCGCTTGCGTAGCAAGCGGAGGGTCCTGAGTTCAATCCCCAGTATTGAAAGAAAAAAAAAAAAACTTCTAAAGTTGATCCAAAGGACTCTGACAAGGAAGCGTGCAGTAATTTGGGGGCAGGTGCTGCCATTTGCCTGGGGTCCCTTAAGCTGTCATCCTGCCGGGATTTATGAGAGGAAGGTGGCCAGATGTGTTCCAGGGCAGGCTTCTCCCAAGGCCAAGTTCTGGGCACAGTGATTTAAGCTCATGTCACACTGCATGGCTTATCACTCGCTAAGGTGAATCCAGAAAGTCCAACAAATCAGTTTTCAAACCTGCCCGTGGCTATTCCCCAAATTAAATGTATCTATCTTCCTTTCTTAAAAAAAAAAAAAAAAAAATCCACCTAAGCTCTTTTATTGAGCCATTGGCCCACCCCCATCTGTCATCCTGGGTTTGTTTCCGGACCTCAGCTCCCAGCAGCAGGGTCAGGAGGTCGGGTCCCCTCCCTTCCACCTCAGCCTGAGGCGAAGGGCTTCGGAAAGGGGTGTGGTCCGAGGACAGCCAGGGTAGGCTGCAAGGAAAAGAGCCAAGTAGCAAGGCTTTCAGTTGAAGAACAGTAAACTGCAGAGAAATGCTAACAGACAGAAGAACAGCTTTTAAACATATATGCAACACACTTCACATTGTGATTTCATGCATTTGCCAAAACTTCTGTAATGACAGAGCATCTGCTCTTTATTTGTTGAAGAGAAGATTCTCCAAAGTGGCACACAGGGAGGAGCCGGGCCTTTAAACCCAGCCCAGCACTGAGATGAAACCAGGCGACAGCAGCGAGCTAAACTGTGAAATGATGCGATGGCTTTATGTTTTCCGCACACTTGAGTAAACCCCACAACTTTTGTCAAGTGGCTATGCAGACATTTTAGACTAAACTTCGTTCTTACCCTGAGCCCCAAATGCCCACTATAAAAAGTAGAAGTAGGGGCCGGGGAGACGGCTCAGTGGAATAAGCACTTGTAAGGGCCTGAGTTCAATCCCTGGTTCCACCAAACAGCCCTCCGTCCTAGGAGCAGCGTGACTCTGGAAAGACGCAGGTTACGAGGGTAGCCAGCTTGAGCCCCAGGACACAGCTGCGGCGACCCCACACCAGGCAAGCATCTGCAAGAAGCCTGAAATCCACACTTCAGCCCCTGCTGTGCCCCCCCCCGTTAATTTCACCCCAGTATCTTAGCCACCCTAAACCAATGGGAACAGACAGCACAACAGCTGATTTGCATAATCTTAGTTTCAAAAAGGTTTATTTAACACACACACACAGAGGGCAAGCTGAGTCCCTGCACTGGAGCTCAGATCCGCGCACTTACAAAATCACAGCTGCCCGCCCTGTGGGCTGCTCTGCGGGGGCAGGTGCCGGCGTCTGCTTCCACTCAGCCTGTGGGCGTGCAGGCCTCTCACCTCACACCAGGCGCCAGCAAAGCCTCCCCTGCAACCAGACAAACATATTCTGGAGGGCCGAGAGGGTAAATGCTGGGCTCTTTGTGGTGTTAGATGCCGTGGCGTGGCTCAGCAAGCGCACAGTGCTCCTGAACACTTCCTCAGGTCCTGGTCTTGGTGGAAGTCCAGCTGAGCCACTGTCCTGGCCACTCTGCTTAACATTTCTTCAGAAGCTAAGTTTTTGACTTGTGCTTTGCTGTCTGGTCACAAAGAAATCATCAACCCTTGTCACAGAGGACAAGACTGGCTTCTGGGCTCAAGACCCAGGCTCAGGTCCTTGCTCCTAAGTTGCAAAGCCTGGACTGGAAACCACAAATTCCCAAGTGCAATGCCTGTGGACATGTGCCACGGCCTGGCAGAGCCAGCGTGCTGTGGGAAACAGCATCCTCGGTGGTGCTGGGGTGGGGTGTGACACACGGGGACCCGGGCCAGGGAAACAGCGCAGAGCAAGGCATGGCTACTGCGCACACGGAGGGGGCTGTGTCACTTTGTCATGCTTTTCTTTGTTTTGTTTTGTTTTGTTTTTCCCTAGCTGGACTATTTATGGAGTATGAAGAGAATAAAACAAAACAGGAACCAAGAGGAAATAAGACTTATTTTGCAGTTTCAAGAGTGTAAATAGTAAGTAACTTGCTTTTGGCACCTGACGTCTGCCAAGCAGTTAGCGTCTACCCCGTGAGTGGGTCCCACTGCTGTAGGGCTGCTGGAATCCCTGGATTCTTACCGGGGTCTTTAGACACGGAGAGAGAACATTCCAGAGCTCCATAAGACAGATTTTAGGAATATTTTACCTGGGAGAGTATTTTTCTGCAAAAAGGCTCAATAGCTTCCTCAGATTATTCAAGGGATCTATGAGCAAATTTATTAAAAGAAACAAAACTTTCAGCTTCACATCATCTATGTAAGGGGTCAAGTCCCTACCCCCACCACGCACCCTCCTGAGCCCCCTGCCCATTCTCACTTGAGGGCTTTGGACACTAATCACCTCTCAGGGATGTCCCTGGGGATCTCCAACCCAAACTCAGATGTGTTTTGCACAAAGCCCACTCCTCCTGCACTGCATATACCCTTTGGTGGCCTGGATGTTCTCTTGTCACCTACCCTGGAAGGATGCAGTTGTCCTGTTTGCCCCTTTGCTTCCTTCAGTTAAGCACCAACCCCTGCTGATGATTCTTCCAAGGTGCTTCGTTCCCCACCCCCACACTGAACCTTGCCTTTCAGCAACCCCGGCCCTGGCCTTGGAACTCCCTGCACATCCCACCACCTGGCTCATCAAAGGCGCGAAGCCACACAGACCCAGGTCTGTACCAGTTCAGCCTCCACACTTTGTACTCCAGTTTTGGAACTAGCCTTTTTACCTCTTGTTCTTAAACTGCTTGCCTTTTGTGACCTACTTATTCCACCTCCCCCACTCCTGCTGCCACCCTTTGGACAATTTCCACCCAATTTAATATCCATTTTCCTGCCTTGGAGTCCTGCTGATCAGCCAAGGGTGGATCCATCACGCCTCTGAGAAGCATTTAATCCAGAGCAGCAATTCTCAGGCCTCAGCATGGCCAGACACACCTGGAGGACGTGTCAGAACGCAGGCTGCTGATTCAGGCTCTGATTCAGCAGAGCTTGCCATAAGCCCTGGTGGGTGAGCTGGTCAGGCAGTCAGCACCTGGGGCTGCGCCCCACGCTTGCCGAGCCAGCTCAAGCCCTGGGTCAGCTGTGGTTCAGAGAAGAAGGCTGGTCAGCCCTGCATCCACTGGTGGCCAGGGGCCCCCAGCCAGAGCCACGCACGCAGGAAGCCTGGAGTCCCTAGCAGGTAGGGAACACTAAGATGATCTTGACATGTTTACTTCCTATGGCTAAGAGCAGATTTAGGCTGAACAACTGATACTGAAAATAAAATAAAAGTGAGGGTATAGGAAAGTGGTCTCACAGTTATTTGGAAGGTTAAAGTCCAATTTAGAGGGCGCCAGGGATACTCAGTAGAATAAGCACTTGCCTGGCAAGTGCAAGGGCCTGAGTTCAATCTCCAGTTCCGAAAAAAAAAAGTCCTATTTACAAAGAAAAGACAGTCCTTCCAAATTGTTGCACAATATAAAAAGAAATGCACCAGGAATGTGTTGTTAATCCTGGGAAAAAGGTACGCACAAACAGATCACCTATTGCAAACTAAATGTGTGGGGGTGTTCCCTAACAAGGGCCTCTTTCACAGAGCAGTCTTTACGCAGCATTGCAGAGATGGGTTGGACAGCAACAGAAACCCATTTTGCCCAAATGCCTGATTCTTGATCCCTGATGATGTCTCTCTTAGCCCAGGAAGGCCAGGGGAACAGGCAGGTTGCATCCCCCACAATGACCGCTTTCCTGTGACTCCAGAGGAATGTGGGGCACAGGCAGTCACAGTTCTCTCCTGTCCTCCATGAGAAGGCGCTCCTTCTGGTCAGCACTGCTTAAATCAGACAGTCGTCAGCACGTTTCAAGTGCTGTAGCGCGCCCAAGACGTTACCTCCTCACCTATGTGAAGAACTACACAGTTCAGCAGCCAGCGCCCGGTGAAAGCCCGATGTCCTGGCCCTGCTTCTCCCTGTGAGCCCAAGGCCCTGCCTGTCTTGCGTCCTCTCAGACATGGCTTGGGGACTGAGCCCAGCACCTCCTGTCTCAGCAGTGTTTCTGCCAGACTTCTCTTCGCCTGAGCCAGGCTTGCCCACAGGGGCTCCCTCTGGATGCCTGAGGTCTCTGGGCTATGAAAACTTATTTCCTGGCCCCTAGTGCACTACGCACACCTGAAGGGGCAGCCTGTGTGAGCTTTCTGGGCTTAGCCACACCTTTACAGAAACTGGCAAGAATTAGACCCTTGGAGAAGCATGATTCTACTTTGTAGTCCATGCTGGGTGCCACACACAGCGAGGCTCAGTGCCGTCTACAGACCTGAATCTGCCTGCTGATCTACCTTTTTCCAGGTAGATTTTCTGCTCTCTTGATAGCAGAAATGGGTGATTTGATATAGTGTTTAAACTTCCTAAGCTACTGACCCCCAACTCCCAACAGCTCATGATTTGAAACAAGGTCTCCCTGGGCCCCAATTCCCCTCCAGGGCCGACTGGAGACCAGCACCTCCTGTAGAGCTGGAGAGAGGAGTAGTCAGGGGAAAGGGGTTCGCTGCCAGGACGGCCAGAGCCTGGGGTCCCCTGAGCTGTGCTCTGGCCGTCAGGCAGCTGTTGCAAGGGCTTGGCACTTACACAGTGGGAAAGAAAAGTTTCTCGTGCCTTTCTGCACGGTCCAGGTGTTTCTCGCCCACAGCCACTCCTCCCTCTGTAAGGCGGGGTCTCGAATGGTCTGCACTTCCTCAGAAATTTTCTTGGTAAACAAAATCACCTTATGTGCTCCTTTAATGTTAATTTGTTTGTAAGTCGGAATTTCTCCTTAAAATTCTCTTAGATTATAAACACATTGGAATATGAAACAAAATGTACAGAATCCCCCAGAAAAGCAAAGGCAGACAGCTTAAAGTGCTTAAAGATATGTGGGTAGTCCATGTGGTCACCATGGAGATAAAATATCAAAAGGGCTGTGAAAATGATGTTCTCAACAATCTACTGACCTAATGGCAAAGCAAGTGAGCAGCAAGTTATTATTCTTACAGCTCAACATTTCAACAATTCCTAATCTTCTATAATTATTATTTCACCAAAATCCCCAATGGCTGAGGGATAGGGGTCAGCCCTTCCAGGCTTCACACAGGGAGCGGCTGCTCCACGGGAAGTGTGAGGCGAGGTCCCACAGTGGTTTAGAACTAGCAGAAGTGTTCGCATGGAAATCAACTCCATAACAGCAGTGAGTGTGGGCAGGATGCAGTCCAGTGTGACGTGAGATACGTGGCAGGCAGGTGGAGCCAGACACAAGATTGCCACACAGAGAGGCGCTTGCTCCCCGACTTCCCATCCCGGCCTTCGGTGCAGTTGAAGTCACCCTCTAACCTTCGATGACTGGAGTCAAAAGCATGGTTCTCAGAGTCACAAAGGAGCCAGCTTTGTTAAGCATGAATTTCCCATTGATGCAGTGAGAAAGAGAGAAAGGCAGTTAGCATTTGAGGGATATTTTTAAAAAGAAGAAAAAAACAGATTATTCTGCCCAGGCCAGAAGAGCAGACATAGTGTTTGTGGCTGTCATAAATTACATCCCAGCAAGGAAGCGCTTGTTCCTTGTTCTTCCAGTAAAGGAAAAAAATAAAAAATAAAAAAGCCAATTCAAGGTCGCTGAGTCATCTGTGGTCCTCGCCTGTGGCACGGGTGACCTGAAAAGCAGGACTTTGTGCGCGCCCTAACTGAGGACTTCTACCTCCGGCTGTTCGCAGGGCGGCACCCCTCCCGGGACAGCTCCAGAGGCAGGTGCTGCCCACGCAAGCGCCCAGCCCAGAACAGCGAGGTAGCGGCAGGGGCCAGCCCAGCCCCAGTCAGGACAGTGCTGGAGGGTGAGGCCCGGCTGCCAGCCTCCCGCGGGAGCCCGGCCGCTTCCTGTAGCTCCGCGGAAGGGAAGCCTGGAACACTGCTGTGGCGCAATTTCAAATGCTGAGAACGCAAAAGGAAGGAAAACAGTAGCAGTGTGTTGTGGGCAGGCTCCGGGAGCTGGAAGCCTTTCTGCCAGCTGGTGCCCGGACACAAGGCCGCTGCTGACCTGGCCCATCTCCTGCACATGCCCCTGTCCCCACCACGCTTTTCCTCAGCCCCTCTGGAGCCTCCTCCACCAGTTTAGCTTTCCAGGTGTCTGTCTGTCATCCACTCTGTTCCTCTGCGAACTGCTTCCTTTTTCCTGACCCCAAATGAAAGTCTATACCCACATAAGTTTGTATTTGAAAGTATTCATGAAGGAATGGATGTGAATATAGATTTATAGATTATGTACAACAAACAGGCATTGTGTTATATTTCATTTCTTTTCAGGGGCATACAATTCCAAGTAGCCGCGCTGCAGGCTCGGCTGGTGAGAGGCGCCCTCTCTTACTTGCAAGGGAGCTTCCGAGGGCAGATTGAGTGACTAGAGGCAGGTGAACCACGCAGCGCACGGGGCAGGGAAGCCTGCGGAGGAAAAGGGTGTGAAGAGGCCCCTCTGCGAGCCACCACCCGTGCTCCGGGTCACCACACGTTGTCAGCATCACCGGGTTCGCGTTTTCCCTGCGTTCTCCTCTTCTCTTACTGAAGACGTGATCTTCCCGCGCACGCTGACAGCAGACCTCGCCTAGTGCTCGGCCTTGCTGCGGCCTTCGACGTTCCCTACACCATGCCAACCTCACCTTTAAGAAGCCTTCTTCATCGCCCGTGACCACAGCAGGGAGACCCTTTCTTTCCCAGCTAAGGTGATCTTGTACTTGTTGTCGCTAGACTTTCAGGGTACTTTTCTTTGATATAATATCTTATAAATTCAATTGGAGCACAAAAATAGACTTGTAGTAATAATTCAAATCAGGTTACCTGAAAGTAAGGGTAAGCTCCACAGCTTATCCTAGGTGCTCTGGAAGGATAGGTTCCATGGGATGCTGAGAACTTTCAAGTTGACCAAGGAGCCCCAGATTTGACTCCTACTAAGTATAAAACACTTAGCTTTTCTGGTCTTGTTGTGTTTAGCTGTGAAAGGCTGAAGAAGAGGGTGAGGACAATGACACCTTCAGAGTTTGTTAGGACTCAAGACAAATTGCCCAGAAATCTACCAAGGCCAGACCAGAAGCTTAGTTGGTAGATGGTATCATTGTGAATGCATTTGACCCTCATAGCAACCCTGGAACACAGCGGAAAACAAGTTTTAGTTTTCAGTTTCTTCCTTTCAGGCACCTGAGCCTGACCCCAGAGCCCTCAGGTGGGCCCTACCTCACCCTTTCTGGAAGCTGGAGCTGCCATTCTGTCACTGTGGGTAGAGAGCTTGTTTTCACAAGCCTGCCTTCTCTTCTAGACTAGCATTGTCCTGAGGACAAGGCATGCATCTTGTTATTGTGTTTCCCAGGCCCGAGGCTTTGCTGGGACAGTTTGTGATAATTGACTCTTAGTGTCCACTGGATCGGGATGTGGGGCGCTCTGAGTTGGCTGAACGCAGATATCTTGGCAGTATCTGGGTTGAGATTGATATCTTAATCCATGACGTGGTGAAAAAAGAGTGCCCTCTCCCAAGTGCGTTGGCTTCACCCAGTTAGTTGAACTGAGTAGAACAAAACTCTCAAGAGAGGAGCATCCTGTGTGATATATCACGCCAGAACACTGGTCTTTTCCCACCTGTCAGATTCTTCCTGAAAAGTCAGGTTTTCCTGGGGCCTGGAGCCTGGAGCCTGCTGATGTGAGGACTGTCACTTGTCATACTGGCTCTTCTGTTTCAAGCCTTTGTAGTAGGACCATCTGCCTACCTGGGTCTCCAGGGTACAGACACCGACCAGGGATGGCTCAGCCTCTGGAACGATGCTAACCAATTCCACATCATAAATCTCTTTCTTGTCTTTATCCTCCAGAGCCCACGGATAGTCCTGATGATATGATATTACACACATGATTAACATTTGCTGAACTGCGTCATCTCTCAAAATGGAAAATCTTTATTACAGCACTTTTCAAATTTGCCTTTGTCTTTGTGCCTTTTGAAAAACAAAGAACTTTTGACATTTCAAATATCTCCAAACAAAAGCCTCCCAAAACCCTACCGTGGAGCAGGCCTAAGTGAGTGAGCCCACCCCACGGCCCCCAGCCCCCAGAGGGACAGCTCTGGATGCATTTTAAACATTCACCTCGGAAGAATTGGTGTAGGGTTTCAAACTGAGCTTCAGTCTTTGATCATGAAATCAGTTTCTGATGCAGAAAAGTATTCTTGTTTGACTAAGGGAAGCTAAAATATCGAATCGACTTCTTGGACATTAAACAGCTGTTTCTAAAAATTCCATGATTCTATTGCAAGTGAATAAGACACATGTGGGTTAAATTTTCTTAAAATACACATGATTTTTAAAAAATTAAAGAAACCTGGTTTAGGTTTGACTGACTGAAGAGCGTTTGCCTCTGTCCCCTCTCAGTCCCCGCTTGGGCGTGTTCTGCTCCCAAATGCTTTGCCCTCCTGAACTCGGCAGGGAGAGAAGTGATGTCAGGAATGAGAATGATGTGGAAAGCCAGTCCCGGAGAAGCTGTTTCTTAAATTTAATAAACCCTGAACTAATCACCATGCACAACTCCAAGTTTCTTTTGGAGACATTCATACCAACAAAAGATATTGGACTGTTTTCAAATGACTCTAAAATTGTCTTTTGAAACACGAGCTCATTGAAATGTGGATCTGTATTCTTAAGTATAATACTCCTAGGATGATGAATTGTTTGGTCCTTTATTTCTGAGGGTAATTATTTCACTATGTTGGAAAGAACCTCTGATTTCTTTCTGAGTGTAGATACTTGCTAAGGGAGAAAAGGTGCAGCTGTGAGGCCCCGGGAGGCGGCAGGCAGGCAGGAGCTCACCTGCCTTTCTCGGGGCTTCCTTCTGCAACCACCGTGGGCTCTGATGCTGGATAAAGGAGAGCTCGCCTGGTCCTGCTCAGTGGCAGGGCTGGCGCAGCCAACTCGTGCTTTCCTTCTCGCTGTCATCTGCTGCTCCAAGCGGGGCTTTCCTCTTCCTAGAGCTGCGGCTATCAGGCACAGGGGACGACGACAGGCTTGAGCTGTGCATTGCTCCTCCTAAGGCCTCGGTCGTTAGTTGATGTGAGGATCATTTTCCCTCTGCCAGCAATGTGCTGGAGAAAGGTCACATCCATCAGGTGGCCAGGAGACTCAGACAGCCCCAGGCCGCGCAGTGCGGTAGGGCTGCCCCCAAGGCCTCCGTGGTCTACACAGGCCATGCCATGGTCGGCTGAGGCAGAAATGGGCCCTCCCACAGCTCCTGCCATCAGAAAGGGCTCCGATAAACTCGCCTCAGCAGCCATGAAAGAGTGAGACGGAATCCATGGGCACAGCTAAGCTCGAGAGTCACTGCTGCACTGTGGCCGGCACTGGCGAAGGTGAACGTGAACGTCTGCTCAGGGCCTGTTGCACACGGAGGCCAAGTGGTGACCCACCGCTGCACCCACTTGGCAGTTTACGAGCATGATAACGCGAGGCCTCTCTGCCTATCTCTTCAATTCCTCTGTGTACCTAGTCACACACACCTGCACACACCTAAAAACCATATGCAAACATACTGTGAAACTGGCGCAACACCACTGCAGACTTTTCAAGAAGAGGCTATGTTTGGTGCTTCCAGGTGGAGACAGAAGAAAACCAAAAAACGTGAGGAAGAGGAGAAACGGAAGCACTGCCTGGGCACCTGCCCGCCTCCGTCCACCCTGTGAGTTTGCAGAGCCGAGCCGGGAGAGGCCCCAAGGACAAGCATGAACTCGGGGGGTGGAGGTGGGGCTCTTGGGGCCTTCAGGGAAAAAGAGGACCCCAGTCCTCACGCTTCCACCTTGGACAGGTTCCTCCTCACCTATATGCAGAAATGCTTCTCACATGGCGATAGCAGATTTATCTTCTCCCTGTTCATCCCAGGCTAGTAGTTTTTTGCAGTGCAGTAAAAATAAAGTAGCAGAAAAATAACAGACACTCTCAAGATAAAGTAGTAAGTTTTTACAATGAAAGCCATCAAATAAAAGGTGTAATTTTGAGGCCAGGGAGATGGCTCAGTAGAATAAGCGCTTGCCTGGCAAGTGCAAAGGTCTGAGTTCAACCCCTGATTCTGCCAAAAAGAAAAAAAAAAAGAAAAAGAAAAGAAAGTGAAATTTTACTAAATGAGAGAAGTGTAAAATGTCTAAAACTGCAATACAACTGTGAATGCTCATCAAAAGTGAGCTTGTCGATCGTTGCTGTTATAATCATAGCTGTGAGTCAATTCACTGTTACAACTAAACATAATTAGTTATATATATATATATATATATTTATATATATATATATATATTTTTTTTTTTTT
>NDGN011491485.1:0-10982 GCA_002564285.1 Tympanoctomys barrerae | reverse complement strand
AGGAAGGAAGGAAGGAAGGAAGGAAGGAAGGAAGGAAGGAAGGAAGGAAGGAAGGAAGGGATAAGAGAGAAGGAAAGAGAGGGAAAACAAATCATGCAGAGCACATATTTCCAAAACTAAAAGGGCAAAACAATTCAACTAACATATATTAATCTTTATTTTATAACAGAGACATAAATAATTTTATGAATTCATATGATCTATACAAAAGACAAAATAAGATATTGCACTAAATTTAGATATGGATATTTGGATTTGATATTAGTTAAACAGATAAATATATACAATTTAAGGAGTTAAGGCAAAAACCAGATGATGCTTAAAACACAACAGAAGGCTTGAAAAATAGGTATAATTAAAAACAAGGATGTCCCATCTGCAGTTAATAAAGTAGCCATGTCTAAGGGAAAAAAAATCCCTTGCTTTTTAATAAAGCAGTTATTATCAATCATGTTAATTAAAGTTGAGCAATAAAGTATAAGATTTTCCGTGGAGGGGAGATGTTTTGCCAAGGTTTGGGGACTGAGCACTTAGAATTCGGGTAAGCAAATTTTCCCTTGTCAGATTTATGATCTATTTTTCCTATTAGAAAATATAATTTGGAAAATATGACTCTTTCACATAGATAATTAAAATACAACTATGAAGTGTTCTTTCTCTCTAGTTTTAGGGAAATCACATCAGTAATCTCATAGTCAAGATAAATTTCCAGACAAGCCATTCATTATCTTATTTATACAGAAAACACAATGCCCGTCACTGAGGAGCAATTCCCAGCTGAATTAAGAGAACAAAACAAACGAATTCCAAAACAATAAAAACAAGTGCAACCAGCAGAGCACACAGCTCTCCAGCAGCATCACGCTGACCATTATCGCAGTCAGAGCTCCAGCTTTCTGATTCTCAGACTCAGTCGCCAGTCTTTAAAAAAAAACAATAAAATGCCACATCTGCAATGAATTGAGTACTGCCATGAAATTAAGTTCAGAACAAACCTGGAGATAGCTGTTGACTGTTACATTTAAGCATAGATAGGTATCATCTGCTGGGAGTCCTGACTCAAACACACCGAAATGTGTACACACAAAAATAATCCGTGAGACTTTGTACTGGTTCAGAATCCTTAAAGAGAGTCCATATTCACCCATGAGAAACCAATAAAGGACATCAATCCAATGATGAAAATATGATCTTCCAGTAACTCGGGGTAGGCTGCCCCTCACCTGGATAAACCCCACGGAGAAATCAGTTTCTATAGGGGGAACACCAGAAAGCCAGAGAAGGTGGAATACTGCCAGCCTCCAACCAAGTTACCCTTCTCAAGTTTTAGGTACACCTTATCCTCTTTGTCCAGGTAGAGCAGGACTCCATTTGTGGCGGCTTCACGTGTGACATCTTTGTCCCCAGCAAATGCGGATATTACTGGTTTTCCATTTAACATCAAGTTAACCTAGAAAAAACTAAAATCACTGAAAAGCTCCCTTTAAAGTTAAACACCAAGCTGGATATACAGTTCAGCAGTGCAGAACTTGCCTGGCAGGCACAAAATTGAGAGTTTGAATATATATATATATATATATATATATATATATATCCCATACTTGGCATAATGAATAACATCTAAGATGATAGACCTAGTAAAATATCCCCTCTACTTTTAAATTAGCCAACTCTGGAGTCAGAGTTAAGACACTATCTACTTGATTTTTTAAATTTTGTCCTATAGAAATTTGCTAAAAATTCCTACAAAATAATCTATACAGCAACCTAGTCATATGAAAACTGGCTTCCCTTTAGCATACAAATTAAGCTTAATACTTTTTTATTTCTCCCACTCAACAGAAATCTTTCGGTAATGAAGTAGGCTTTCTAGGACCTGCTAAACTTAGATACAGCCAGATTCTGCTAATACCTTTTTAAGGTGTCTGTACACCCGTATCTGGCATATCAAGAAAAACCACGTGAGATAAATGTGTGCAGATCAATTTTTTCTGCCTTTTCTGGTCAGAAATGTGCATTAAATATATTTACCACTATTACTGGAGAGCTTAGTGATAGAAAATTAGTAAAGAATTAACTCAAACTTTTATTAACTTTTTTCTTACTATAGTTTCCATTACACTGTAGAAAATGTTACATATACTTGCAAATATTAGAGACTGGAGAACATTTTTGCCTGGAAGCAAAATCTCTTATTAAATATTCACTCCTTTTATGTTAAAGATCATATCAAAGAAGGTAAATCTGAGATTGATCAATGTATCTACTCACTAAGCTGTGTAAAGCTGGGAGAAGAGTAGATAATGGGCCATTCATGTGAATACAGTACATGATGTAATACTGAGCACAAATATTATCCTAGAATTCCATAGACACACATGAATATTGTTTAATATTAGTATACTTGAATATTATAGGAAATAGTTCTATTATGGCCTTTGAGTGAGAGATCAAGCTCATTGCTGTAGAAGGTGAGAAATAGGCCATGCTATTGAAAATGTAACTGCAAATAATCCACCAACACCTAGAGAGACCAGGATACACTAAAAATAAGCATAGCTCCTCCTTTTCAAAAAGTATAGTGAATAGTTGTTCTTTGATATGTTTAATAGTTAAATATGTCTTATAATTTTAAATGATAGCAAATTTGCTTTATGTAATATGTGTTTGTAAAGCTTTGCTAGTTTTGATTTTTTCTTTAAAGTATATGTAATTTTTGCACATGCATTAAATGAAATCAACATTGTAAAAAGAAATTTGTGTCCCTGAATTTCTACCAAACTATGCTTTTAAATATTTGGTTGTATGCAAGTAATAAATTCAATTGTTCATCTTTTTACATGATTTTTGTCACACACCTTAATGGATGATATAGAGAAGAAAACTGGGAATTGTCTTTCAAAAAACAAACTATAAAGATAGCTGTTTATTTTCACAATATAAACACATCTTTGAATAAACACTTAAACAAATAACCCACTAAACATAAACACAGTTGTGTGGGAGCAGAGACAGAGTGGGTCAAAACACATACCTGGATTGTTTGGCTCTGGTAGACTTTAATTACATGAAAACTGAAACTGTAGATTCCTTTCCGTGGTGCTACAAAGACAGACTCTAATGTGAAGAAATTACCCACATTAACTAGGATCTACAAATAAAAACAATAAAAAGTAAATTATTATAGTATTTTCTTCTGTAAGTTAAAATAATTTTCCTTTTCTGCTTTCCTACATACCTTCCATCCTGTCTCTTTCTTTTTTTTTTCCTTCCTTCCTTCCTCAACAGCTAAACTCAGAATCCATAAAGAATGAAATACTTAATTCTATTTCTTTTGCATGACTCGGAAATGGACTTGTTTATTGAAAGGTTCTCCCACTTTTTAAATGGTATAGGAAACATAAAAATCACTGCTCTGTATCTATGCCTCAATTTCCAGCAAGGCCTGATGACTTTGGAAATATCTGGGTCCCGTGTAAAGGGTTATAATATTCACTTTGCCTTGAGAATCAGATAAAATCATCTGCCATGAGCTTATTTCCCCACTGCTTACAGGCCTTCCAAATGTCCAGAAGTGACGTCGCCACACCAGCCAATCGATGTCCGTGTCTCTCTATAGTCGTTCCTGGACACATCACACAGAGGCCTGGCTACCTTCTCCACAGTGTGACATAATGTGTCACACAGAACTGTTGGTGCACAAAGTGACATGAATGCCATGCCTGTCCCTGAGCTTCTGCCAGTGGTTCCCTAAGATCCAAGACCATTATTTTAATTTCTGTGCCATGGAAGCCTAATTATAATATTTTGGCAATGAGTCAGCCCTTGCTCATTGCCAAAGAGTGGAGCATGACAGAGTGGAATAGGTGGTCTTTCTGTGTTCCTCTCCATGCTATGCCTTATCTGCTTTCAATCACCAACTGAGTATTGAAAGTTCAAGGAACAAAATTAGATCCTTTTCCAAAAACTCCACAATGTGCTTTGTATTTCAGGATATTCATTTTATTTCCTCAGGTGATAAAATGAATTTGAATTAAGTGACTTCTTAGGCTGACTTTGCAAAGCCACCTAGGCAAATCCTGCCTAAGAAAAAGAGAGAGAAGTGGGGAGCACTAAATAACAAAAGTTTCTTCTGTGTCTCCCCAAGAAATAAATCTGAAAGTAGAACCCACAAAATCATATGTCCCTATAAGGCCATATTTCCTTTATACCCATAGCAATGTGCTACTGTGTCTTTTAAACATTGGCTTCTTCTCAAACTTAACACATTTTTATACCTCTTGCATAATAAAAGCGTACCATTACCTTGGACCAGTCTGCACTACAGGATAGAGGTAACAGGCTCCACACTTGCTTGCAAATACAAGCATGTGTGTGGTTTTCCTGAGACTCCACCTTCCTCCCAGTAGACATCAAATTTCTTTTCTCTGACCTGATAATAAAGTCTTCTGACAACAAGGCACCAGCTGAGCAATAACCCCCAGCAGAGTGTTTACAGAGGATTTTTTAAAGCACCTTTAAAATAATTTAAGGTGTCTAGCAGGGACTTTGTGATTCAGATACAAGTAGCATTATTCATTAGCAGTCGTGGAAATGGCTGCTTAGTGTTGACTATACATAAAGCTGGATGTTGGCTCTACATTCTAATAGGAACATCTAAGTATATCAGGGTGTATAACTAAAACTGTCTTCTTGTCTCTGTGATGCATCACTCGAGAACAGAAGTGATGTTCCTCTTCTAATTGACAGGAAGGTCACTGAAAAGAACACCCTATACAGATGATAGTGCAATGCCTACAGAATTCCAACATTTAATTAATGCACTGAACTACAACCAGAGGTGGTGCTAGACTTTATTTCCATCACTGTGGAAAATACTGCAACCCAAACCCCAAAGGGGCTATTTAATTCATTAAAAATTATAGCTGTCCCATAGAAAACCCCCAGAGAGGCATTCTCTGTCTTCGGTCATCTGCAGAGAACATCATTTAGGAAAATGAAGACAGGAAGACAAGTGTCATGTCACTCCTTCTCTGATACATCCTGCAGCACTACTGGACCTGGGTTACTACACCTGGTTCTTTACCCACAGCTGTGAACTATGACTTTAGAATTGAAAAGACTCTGTGTACAGTTAGAGTTGGAATTAAACTCTAAAATCAGTTTCCTTCCCTAGGATGATTTCCTCAAGCTAAGCTGATGCCCTGGGGTTTCTCATCATGCCAAACCGCAGAGCTCAGAGTGGTTAAATAGAAGCCACAGCTTTTATCAGTCCTGCCCGTCATTTCCTACCTTTCAGCTCCAAGTCTATGGCTCCTGCAATTTGCAATTCTCTGAAAGGACAGAGGCCAAGAAGGGGAACCAGTTCCCCAGAGCTTTTCTGTCAAAGCTCAGCAGAGTTACCCAATTCCTTTTCCTCCCTGGCAAGCAACTTTTATCTAAGTACTGGAGACAGACTGGCTTCCTGCTTACTCCGGCCAGTAGCAGCCCCATGCAGAACGCATTTGGGGACCCTGGTCTCCAAAAGAGAAGTGAAATCTGACTTCTCACCACCACCTCCCCACCCTCTGACGCCACCTGCTTGGTCTCTGTAGGGAGGCTGGAGCCCGGAGCTCTCTTTGGCAAGAAGCTTCTCCACCTAGAGAAGCAAATCAAACATTTTTCCTGCGTTTGCGAGAGCACCACGTGAACAGCCTCGCTACACCTGCAGAGCATTTTGAGCCAGATGTCCAGCCTCGGGCCACAAGATCGCGGGGTCCAGGGACCAGATTCCCTTCAGTGTCTGTTGACCTGTTGCGTCTAAACTTGTCCTGAGCTCTTGCTGCCCGCGTCTGCGCTCCCAAGCCTCTCTACCACTGTGCAGGCAGCATCCGTTAGAGACCAGGGAGGAATGGAGCCCGGGGTTGGAGGAGGGGGCATCAGAAGTTTTAGACGCTGATATGTCTGGCGAGCCCTGTGCCTAAATGAACCCCCGTATCCCAATCAGACAAGCTTAGTCCCCGCAGTGAGCCCCAGTCCGAGATGCCTGAGACCGCCCACCCTCTTGGTCCCCTGCATGCCTCAGAGTCTGACCTGATCGAAGTAAATGATACGCGTCTTGTTGCTCATCTCGGATGGCTCGTGGTTGGTGCTCCTCACTGCCGAAAAGGCCACCTTGGAGTTGGCCGCCCGGACCGATATTCCCAGGGGAGAGGAAGAGGAGCCCTTGGAGTCCGTAGCCGGATTCGAGTCGCACACTACTAGACACTTGCCCTCCAGTACGATGGGCTCAGTGTCGTTCTGCGCCCAGACGGGCAGCTCCGGCAGCGTGAGAAGCTGCAGAACGGTCAGCACCACGGACAGCGCCCGGCGCGCGGAGCCCATGGTGAGCCGTGGGGCAGCCGCAGCCAGCTGGCGCCTGTGCTCGCCGGCGTCGCCTCTTAGCTCCGGATCCCGGCGCTCGGAAGACGCCAGTGGCTACTAGATCGACAGCGCTGTAGGAGCAACCGGGGTCGCGGCGCGCACACTTCCACCGATTCTGTGGGTCAGAGTCTCCCCTCGAGCTCTCTCGCTGGCTCTGTTGCCTTTGTCCTTTGAGGAGCTCATGCAGAACCCTTTGCCCTGCACAATTCTGTTCCTACAGTCAGCCCTACCTGGGGCCCCTGCAGCCACCCGTGTTCCTAGACATGTACTAGTCGCCAAACCCTCCCAATCACGTCTCAAAGGAAAAACCAATCTCACCCCAACTCAAGCACCCTCAGGTGAACCGCGGAGTAGGAAAGGCGGGGGGTGACGGTGCCCAGCGGTACGGGTGTTGGTCCTGCGCTAGTGTGGCTTGCGCGCGGGCGAATCACACGGGCAGCAGGCACTTCCTGGACCGGGAAGAATGCGAGGCTGTGTTCATGGCCAGGGCGTCAGCGACTCCCGCTTTCCTTTGGTCTAAAATTCCTCAAAGCCTGGTATCACTCCGATGTAGGTAGGCAGCAGTTTGTTGAGTCCCCAGACAGAAAGCACCCCTTCTTGGGGTCAGTTTCAGGGTGCCTTGCTGAGTGGCTGGGCTCCCTGGGTCTTCTCTTCCTCCAGTCCCAACGCACAACTTTGTCTCTGCTCGCGCCGCCGGGAGAGCGCAAAGCGGGCACACGCGCGCTATTTATAGGAGCGCGGCGTCCAGCTGGGGTTGGCTCTGCTCAACCCTGCGACTCTGAGGAACGCGGGCTAATGCGCCCGATGACTCCAACCGAGCAGTTCCTGGCTGACGATTAACGCACCCCAGAGTGAGCGGGGTGCACAGCACTGCTTGTAGTAGAGGTCCAGGGCCACTCAGTCCCGTGAGCGCGCGGCACAGAGGGCGGATGCCCAGAGGAAGGCTCCCGAAGCCCCGCGCCTGCCCCAGTTCCGCTCCTGCTCGCCCCCTTCTCTATCTGGGCGGCGGAGCTGCTGTGGCTCCCCTCGCTCCAAGCGCCCTCGGAGTGGAGCACGGCTCTGCCAGTCCTGCTGCTGCAGAGATGGAAAAGCCGCGGCAAATCCTTCCTGCGAACTGCCTGGAGCCAGGGATCCTCCCGGTGTAGCCAGCGCGCCTGGCTAAGAGCCAGTCTCACAAAATCCTGGGGCCTGACGTGCTCAGGGAAGCCTCGAAGCACACCAGGGCCCTGGGGGTGGCTGGGAGGAGGCGCCCTGCAGAATTCCTTCCGCTCAGGGAAGATGCTCCTCAGAAGCCGCAGGGGCGCGCCAGCCCACTCACGGAGAATCCACCCAAAGCAAGGCCAAATTAAGAGGGGAAGTCAGCTCAGCCAGGATAAGTCTTTAGAAACCTTACCCACTGGAGAAGCAAAAGAAGAACAGGGCAGCACCTGAGAACACAGCAGCTTCCTCCCCTTTGATGTGGCTCCCTTCTCCCTGGGCTGCCCTACTCCATCCTAGCCTTTGAATGTTATCTTCCTTTTCCGTAGCCACCCCAGAAGGGAAGGGGAGGCTTGTGTCTGTGATGGGGTGTACAAACTTGGCGATGTCCCTTGTACTCTCTGAGAAAGATATCATCTGCTAAGACCCTCTCTGATTTCCTCTGAGTTCTGAGGTGTTTTAGGGTCAGAGCCCTCCCACCAATTTCCTGCTTGACTCCTAGGTGCGACGGGGCAGACACCACATCTTTAATTAAAACAACATCCTCATCCACAACGCTGGCCATTCAGAGGTCCTTGAATTGTGCAGACATGAAGGATAATTGTTGAGTCATGTCCTTGAGATGGATGGCTGATCATTACTTCCTGGTTAAAGAGTACCCAACCCCCTCCACGTGCAAGCTGGACCTGTCGCTAGCCTTGATCCTTGAGGCCCTTAAGGGGGCTGGGTGTGTAGCCATCAGCACCATATTGCAATTCCAGTTTAAACAGATGTTCATCTCCCACCTTCCTATCATGTTTTAACTAAAGGTTTGGTACCCAGAGCCAGGGGAGCCCCCAGATGCTTCCCCATGAGAGTAGCATCAACTCTGGGTGGCAGGTGCTGGTACCATGCTGTTCGTTATTATGTTGAATATCTCTAACCTAAGCAGTAAACAAATTGGTGAACTGGTTGGAGCCTTCTGAAAATAGCCATCTTCTGCCCAACACAGATGCATCACCCTGAGTCTCAAAACACTTTCCATGGAACCCTCTCTGAGTGTGCCTCAGCTTTTACCATGATCTACCTAGATGACAGCCCCAATGTCTTCCCCTTCAATGCTGTCTTTTGAAAGCAGGTATAAAACTCTAATTTGGTTCCTTCTTCTTTCTCTCCTGTAGGTGTAGGGGTAAGCAGTCTGCCTTTCTTGTTCAAGACAGCTGTTTAGGAACTCAGCTTTGGTGTTTTTCAATTTCAGGCTGGGAAGAGTTTGAAAAAAAAAAAAACTGTGATGGATGTTTTTGGGGAGTACCAGGCATCAAACTCTGGACCTTGCACTGTGTCACTAGCTAAATCCCCTAGAATTGTTAAGCATGCAGTAAGTTATTTTCCCTATTGACCCCAATATAATCT
The DNA here is from genome assembly GCA_002564285.1 of Tympanoctomys barrerae. Classification (NCBI taxonomy): domain Eukaryota; kingdom Metazoa; phylum Chordata; class Mammalia; order Rodentia; family Octodontidae; genus Tympanoctomys; species Tympanoctomys barrerae. The sequence continues at coordinate 1,991 of NDGN011491485.1, read as the reverse complement.
GTCTGCATCATTATCTTCTTTAGGCATTTTCTTTCTGGAGAACTATATTTGAAAGAACTTCTTTCTCTCTTCAACCAAAAAATATTCATTTGTAGCACCCAAATCTAGCAGAGTAACCATATTAGATTCTCAATAATTAAACAAAGAATGGCTGGATATTTTGCAATAGGATGTAACTTATCAGCCATTCATAAGATTATATAGCAAAAACTAGTTTAAATGAGTCCCAGTAAAATTAAAATCAAAGCTTCTTGGATAATTTGAGGTGAAAGTCTCCGTTCCTTGTGTTCTGCGAGACAAGGCGGTCTGATAATGGAATACAACGTTTTCTGTTGTCTCTTGCTATAAGAAGCTTTTGGATATCATGAGTCACACAGCCATCGATTTTCTCACCACAGTTGATTGAACAGGGAGAGCCTCCAGGTTCTTGGGTTGTCAATCTATTTGATAACAGAACTCAGTGACTTTTACTGCCTGACTTCGCCACCTGAGTTGGAGCTTTCCACTTCTCTCTTTCTGGCACCTGAATGAAACTCCAAGGTGTTCCTGAAGCACAGGTCCTACAGAAAGGAGGTCTGCATTCTCTCCACCTGTGTGGCCATGTAGGTGTCACCTGGGAGCTTAAGAGAGAGTTGTAGGAAATGGGAGAGCTGGTCAACCACACTTGAGAAGATGAGCCAGCTATGATGACTGAGCACTTCCTAGAGACAGAGAGAATAAACAATGACTCTCAGTATTGAGTTCCTCCTCACAAAGGTCCAGTAACTCTTCCTCTAACCTCAGGTTTCTTGAGATCCCCTTGTATCCTTTTATTACAATCCCTTCATTGGATTGCCTTTTAGTAACCTACCATTCTCTGTCAACTGTAGGTCCCATTAGAATAGTGTTTCTGCGATCAGACCGTAAAAGGTCAGGTGTCTCTTCCAAAAGATATGAACAATCAATCTCCTGCCTCTGGAAAATGTTTCCTGAATATTTTCAGAAAGGCATCATTACCTACTCCTCACCCTCTACTGTAGTTCCAGCATTTCCAGGAGAAAAGAAACAGGATCAGGCTCAAGTTTATCTCTAGCCAGAGCATAGTCTCTCTTTTTCCTTTTTTTCCCCTGGTTAAAAATATGTCATTAGAAAACTTAGCTGTGACCCAAATATTTCTCTTTACTGAGAATCGCAGATTGTATTTGAGGCCCAAGAAAATTTTTTTTCTGGACTTTTAGAGGTGAGGCAAGAATGAATTTCATTTCTCTGCTGTTGGGTTCAACTTCAAAGTAAATTAGAAAAAGAACTGATTTTGCATAAGAAAGCAAGCCATTCTGATAGTCAGTAAGTTCAATGACTGCTTATCCAACCATCCCTTAGAGAATTCAAGATTTTGGCAAGTCAGAGAGAGGGAGGACCCATGAGCAGTTTTCTGCTTCTGAAGAAATTGTCTATAAGAAAATAGTCAGGCATACAAGGTACTCAGCTCTTACGCCTCATTTATGACTGAACACAGAAGCCTCCATGTATCAGGTAGCAGCAGCAGCCACAGCTCAGACTCCAGAAGGTGCAAGACCAAGCTCTGGTGTGCAGTGAGGCTCAGGTCATAGCCAGAGGAAGGACCACCAAGTGCCTCAGTGACTCTTTTCTTCTACAGGCATAGCTACCATCCCAAGTAAGTGCTGTCTTTTAAGGAAGAGTAAGTAGCTTAAGGAGAAAAGGTCTTGATGAACAAACATTGTGCAAGAACTAGAAAATCACAGAGCCATGTTGGAGAAATCTCTGCGGCTCCTATATGGCAATGGTGTTGGGAAAACCAGATGCAAGGCAGAAAAATCTTATTTAGTTGGTTTTAGAATTTAAAACTTGAGACAGTTCCTCTATATATCAGTTGCACCAAACCTTTTAGAGCTTACAATGTCACAAACAGCCTACTGCAGTGCACATGCCACAAGTTCATTACCATGGCTCTACGCAGCTGGTTTTCTCTTATCTATGCTGAGCCAAAGAGA
>NDGN011491465.1:464-14817 GCA_002564285.1 Tympanoctomys barrerae | reverse complement strand
TGTGTGTGTGTGTGTGCGCACCAGCTCCTTTGTGTGAAATCTGAAGGTAAGAAATGAGATAACCCCTCAGTTATAAAGGACAATGACTTTAGACAAGGTTTCTTCAAATAACTTTTTATAAACTATGTGAAAGGAGTACACATTAAGAGATCTTTTATATGAGTCCACTTTGGAATTTAATATACTTACTTGGTTTGCTACCAGTATTTTGTTGAGTATCAGCCATTTTGCCTTACTTTGATTTCTGTGGAGGACCCCAGCCCATGCCCATATTGTCCCCATGAGAACTGTGAGTCTCCTGACAGGCCACAGACTGGCTGATCCAACTGGAAACTGGATCCACGAGGTAGAGAAGGAAGTGGACTTCTCTGCTGGGTGCCAGAGGTGAGGCTGGCCTCCGAGCCGCCACCGAAGAGCCACCTCTTACCTGGGACACGGACTCCCCTCACAGCCCCGCCCGGCTCGCCTGAGCAGCTGTGCTGCAGTCACAGCAGTCCTGCCCCCTCGGAGCCAGCCACCACCCTCCTCGGGTCTCCTGGGCCTGGCCAGCGCGGCCTCTCGGGCCCTGGGTGTGTATGCTGGTGAGTCACACTTCACTTCTTATCACACAATACAAACTCTTCAGGGGGAAAAATAAATTAAATCCAGACACAGGAAAAAAAGAAAAAAGAAAAAAGAAAAAGGAAAGAAGGAAACCAGCCACCCTTTCTTCCAAGTTAATTAATTTGAGCACTGTTTTCAGGAAAAGCATCTCTTAAATCCCTATCGCTGAAGGCAGTTCCCTTGCCACAATTGCTTGGCGTGGGACAGAAAGGAGCATAATTGCCCCTTGACAGAAGGTGACTGATGGGAAGGAGGGGAGGGGAGAGTGGATTTCCACAGCTAGGAAAGGGGCTTAGCCTTGGAGGGCAGCCTACCTCCGCCTCAGAGAAGCAGCCGTGCGGAGGTGTGCGGTGGTACGCAGTGTCGGCCGTGCATGTCCACACTCGTGTGTACATGCCTGCACATGTGAGTGACCTGCTGCTGGCCAGAGCACTTGCAAGCTCCTGAGCCCACAGGGACCTGGGCACTGGTCACTCCCTCCTTCCAGGCCCAGTTTGCTGGACCACACGCATAGGTACTCGGCTGCTGACGAAAGAGCTATGGGGAGTCCCCTTAGCCCAGGGGTCTTGGTGACTGTTCTCTCCTTGCTGAGGCAAATACCCAACACCCAAAATGAAGGAAGGAAGGAAAGGTTTATTTAGCTCACTATAAACCTCTGTATGGAGGTTTCAGTCCATCCTCAGCTGGCTCCACGGCACGTGGCAGAGGGCAGCCATTCGCGGCAGCAGAAGGCAGCAAAACAGCAAGCGCAAAAGGGAAGAGTAACAGCAACTGGCTACAGAGAGCAAGTCTGTCTCCCTTGCATTACATTCAAGCTCTCCACCCCAGGCTGGGTTTAGCACTTATCCCCATAATCCCAGCAGCACTCACACCCATAATCCCAGCAGTATTCAGACCCATAATCCCAGATTTGGATCATGAATTAATCACAAACTGTAGAACTGTGCCTCAGCGATGGCATGAGGCTTTGAGGGGACAAATACACACAAACCGTAGCACCGAGCAAGCTCCATACCACTGCGCCTACTTCCTACCTTGCCTCCTTCCTACTCGAAGTGCAGAAGGGCTCCTTGGGGATTGGAAATGACCATTACTGATAAGAAAGCTGTGAGAGAGTTTTGCCCACACCCAGCAGGTGTGATAAACAGGCTCAGGGTGTGTAGGCCTGCCGTCTCCCCCTCTGCTTGGAACCAGCCAGGATACAGTGGCGGAGCCAGTGCCCTTAGCTGTTAAGAACGGTAGCTTCCGTTAATCAAGCAATCAGGCGTTGGGCTAAGCGTTTTATGTGGCTGCAAACATTCCTTGAAACCCTTAGAATCACGCTGAGAAGCTACTCCTTTCACTGGTGGCTTACAGAGACGGAGGCTGAGGTCCGGGAGCCCAAGCCCTTGCTCCAGTCCACAGGAGCCCTCGGGCTGGAGCGCTGGCCTGCACCGGCCCTGCTGTGAGTCTCTGGTCTGACGCAGCTTGCTATTCGGGTTCTGTGCCCAAGGCGAGTTCTAGGTGGGGACAAATGGAACCATGTTCCTAGGATCACACCGACTTGGGGACCCAGAGCCAGAGTGCCCCAATTTGGGGCAAAGCAAAAACATTGTCCCTTCCCAGATGAGGTGAGGGCTGCTTTCTCCCTGTAGTTGAGGTGGTGCAGAGGGGAGAGAGTTGCGAATAGCAAGGGGACAGCTCCTGAATGCACGGGTGCGCCCCCAGGCCCCGCGTGAAAGCTGCAGGCTTCAGAGGCACAGCAGCCCTCACCGCTGGTGGGTTTTCTTGCATCATCTTTAAGCTGCAAAACTTGAGGATAAAATACCTGCCCCTCGGGGTTTGGTGAGTACTAAGTGAGAGAATATATTTAAAGGGCCTTTAGCACAGTGCCGGCCTGAAAGACGTGCTTCAGAAAAAGTAACTATCTTTATCAATTATCTCCTCCAAGTGGCAAGCCACAGATCTGTGGCAGCCTCGCTGCAGAGTGGCACCTGGGAACATCAGGACTTAGATCGTGGCGTGTGGGCCTGCACCCCACCTGGGCCATGACATCTACCAGTCTTAGGCCTCTGGGTTCTGTGCTTATTGCCCCTGAGACCTGAGCTTCATTTGCAAAATGAGAACTTCGCAGTCCCTGCTCGCTGAGGTATATGGGAGAAGGGAGGAAGGGGAGAGGACACAAGCGAAGCACACAGCACTGTCACGGTGTGTGTGTGGGGGGGGCATGGAGAAGCGGCAGGTACTGGCTCTGTCCTTGTTTATGATTGCGACGCTAATGCCCTGGGACCCGTCTCCAGCTCCTGCGGAAACCCGGACTGCGCAGGGTCTTCTCCTTGCCTGGAGATGAGAACAGTGGTGTCCTTCCTCGCTCATTAGAGGCAGTGGTGTGCTTCTAAATGAGCCCCCTAGGAGTTGTGGGTGTTTTAAAAAATTGTTTTAAGTTAGTCTGGCTTATAAAGCAAGGACAAAGGATGATCTTCTCCTCGGGCCTGTTTGTGTTCACATTTTGACTTTGGTCAGAATGCAGCTGTCAGAATGACAGAATGAGATCTCTCTCTCTCTCTCTCTCTCTCTCTCTCTCTCTCTCTCTCTCTCTCCCCTCTCCCCTCTCTCCTCCTCCCTCTCTTTCTCCTTCTCCCTCCTCTCTCTCTCTCCCCCCACCTCTTTCTCATGTCACATGGATGCAAGCAGGACTCCAAGGGCCTGGCGTGTCACCCAAGCAGCAGCATCCTGTTAATGGGAGCCTAGTCTGTGTCTGCCAGGTGCACCAGGGAGGACAGGCCTCGAAGCTGCGCCCCCACCCTGCAGCCTTTCTCTGCCAGGACCAGCCAGATGTAAAAGCACTTTTGTTTTTTGTCTTTGCTGTATCCTGTCTTTATTGATTTGAATTTTATGCCCCTCTCCATTTTGAATATATCTCTCCTTGGTCACCCTACCCATAAACATTTGTCTGGTGGAGTGGCTTTCCCTTTGGTTGTATGTTAAAATTCATCAAAAGTACTTTAAAAAATTCCTAGCATTTAAGCCCCATCTGAGTGGAGGGCACCATCAGTGGAGACAAAGGACTTTTGGCTATAAATTTTTCTTTAGAAACTTGCCAGGGACTGGGGATATAGCTCAGTGGCATAAGTACCTGCCTGGCAAGCACATGTCTCAACTTTGATCCCCTGTAGCACAAAACAAGCAAGCAAACAAACAAAAAGCACTTGCCAGGTGGGACTGAGAATATAGCTCAGTGGTACAGAACCTGTCTGGCAAACACAAGGTGCTGACTTTGGTCACCTTCAATTCTTGGTACTAGGGAAAAAAGAATGCAGGTAGCTATGCAGATCAACTGGAGGATCAGCACTCTAGTTATGACTATATATGGAATATGTAAGAGCTATTCTACATGAACCTGTACGTATCAATTAATGTGTATAACATCATCATTTATTATATATGTTAACAAACGCTACCAACATGTTAACTGTAGAACACATATAGTAGGATAAGTTGATTATATAATTAGGAAATATGTTCTATGACACTAACATATGTGCTGATTAACATGCATATCGATGTATGTGCATTAGCTTACATTGGCTGTATGTTGCCATGAGCACGAGCCCTGCACGGTGGATGAGAGGATTCTCTGTGGAAAATGAAGCCTGCAGTATTCCCACGTCAGCTACAGAGGGGCGTGCTGACACGCTCCCGGGCTTCTCGGCCTGTAACCCTTTTCCAATCTTCACGCTGGGCTCCAGATGCGGAGCGCCAGGTGCCCTTCTCTGCATGTGTTGGCTTTCTGGTTCTCTCCTCTCCAGGCAGCTTGACAGCACCTGTACCCATGTCGGGGTGTCGCCTGAGCCTGCACCCACATCGGGGTGTCGCCTGAGCCTGCACCCACGTCGGGGTGTCGCCTGAGCCTGGCCGACTTCACAGTTGGCTTTGGGCTGCAGCTTTGTAGAACAGGGAAAAGGCTTCAAATTCATGTCACTAATAAAGTGACCTGACCTGCCCCGGGTAAGAGATGAAACAGCTCCTGGAAGGGACCGAGGAGGCCCTCTGTGTCTTGTCCAGCCAGCTCGTGCCACTGCCCTGGCAGAGCAGGGCCTTTCGTGGGCAGGGCTCCCCGATGATTAGCCCTCACTCAGAGAATAGTGCTTACAGCTGTGTTCATCAAATCAGACGGCACCTGTGTCAAATCCATTGTCCCGAGTGTTACCCTGTCCTGGGTCCATATGTGAAATCGATTACCACACATTATGGGATGTTTAGTACTTTGATGGAACATTTTTCTCTACCATTGTTTGCATAGAGAAGGCAGGAGAACTCCTTATCAAGTGGATGGAAATGGATTTTATATTGGCAGAGAGGGGAGAGGAGAGGGCAAAGTTAAATGAATTCAGAGTGTCCTAGGGAACTTAGTAGAGGCCCTGTGCCTGGGCTCCCAGCCCTGGAGAGCTTCAGAGAGGAGCCTGCTGGGTGGGCCCTCCCGGCCCTCCCCCAGGAAATCTGATGGATCATGTTGATATTTGGAACACCAGCATGAGTAAGCCCCTCTTAGGTATATACCAGGCTTCCGCTCACACACGCCAGCCACTCTGCAGACTGATGGCTTTGGCTCGTGGCAGTTAATGTCGTTTGAGTGTGGCCCCTCACTGTGCGTGCTTTGGAAACCTAACCCCAGATTTGTGGTTCATGGCGTCTGGAAGAAGGGCCTTTGGGGGATAGTTAGATTGGATGATGTCACGGGAGCAGCCGCCTTCTGAGGGCGTCCGGGGTTTACAGCAAGCAGAAGATGGCCCTGGGCAGGCGCCCTTGCTGTGTGGCTGTGTGAGGCGCTCAGTGTGTTCAGGCTCAGCAGAGGCCCTCCGGGTGCTGGGCAGGCAGGGCCGCGCTCACAGGCCTCCAGGACGAGCACCCGTACAGGCTTCACTCCTTCTCCAGTGTTTCCTTCCAGCAGCAGAAAACGGACTCCAACCACGGCACAGAGCCCTGGGCTTGCTCAGGGTGACGCTCCGGACACCATCTCTACCCCAGGAAGTATCGAGTCACCGAGCACAGGCTTAAAACTCAGACCACCTCGCGGGAGCCCAGCCCGTCCACTGCAGTGCTCCAGGGAAGGCTCTGGGCGCCTCAGCCCGCCTCTTGCACCTCCATGCTGTCCTCTGCAAGGTGGGCTGGCAGCGCCGCGCCACAGGAGCCTGGGGAGAACTGGAGTGAGGAGAGGAGTGTGGAAAGCATTTGGTCTTGGGCTTGGCCTTATTTTGTAAGCCTCAATATATCTTTGAAATAAAAATTGTCTGTCCCTGCTGTTTCCCTAGCAGAGCCCGTCTCCTTCTACCATGCTAAGGCTTTTTCTGATACCCGTCCTTCCTTCCCCACCCGCGCCGCAGGCTGTGCCAGAGAAGAGGCTGGCCTTCCTCGTCTCTGAAATCCCTCCCGGTTCCAGTCCTAAGTGCGGCTGGTGAATTCAAATAAACACACAACACACCCCCGCCCCCGTGCATGCACAGAGACAAAGCAAACGGATGAAGGTTAATTTTTTTGGCCCCTTTTCATAATGATTCATCCATAACGATTTCTACTGGTTGTATTTTCTTCTGTGACAGAAACAATTTACTGCATTCTTGCAAAGCCCATTTTCTCAGCATGATCTAGTTGTGTGGTGGTTTGGGAAGTAATTTACCGATAGTTTGCTTCAAAATAGCTTACAAAGACAAAGGGTTTCTGTTGACACCAAGGTGCATTCCTTATGGGCTGGAAAAATAGGATAAAACAATTTAAAAAGTAAAAACATGGTATTATCACCACTTTGAACTTGGGTTGTAAATCACACACCCTGAGCCGAGATGGCGTCTCCTCCTCTTCTCGGCGCATCCTGTTCTGAGACCAGAGGTGGATTGTTTGCATGGGCAAATTCCTGTTATGTTTCGCCGGAAGCAAGTAGTTGTGTTTAATCATCAGTCCCATCCCCTGGATGCCGGAGCGCGTTCTTCCATTTCTTGTCTTCCACACTACGAAAGATAAGCAGCAGTGGTAAGGGCGGTGGGAGGGAGGATCCTGTCACGGAGGCTCCCCTGGAACCCAGGCCTTTCTCTTCCTCGGGCGGTGGTGAGCCCAGATACGTGGACGCCACTGCCCCGATTCTGCTCTGCTCATGCTGCCCAGTGGAGGACGGCTGGGCTGGTGTCCATCGCCTCTGACCCGTGCAATAGCAGGGCGTGGCGCTCAGCTTCGCCTCCTCCCTCTAGGGACGGAGCTCGGTCTCCCTCCGCAACCCGCTCTAGCTCATGCTCTCCAAATTAAACAGGATTTGGGCTTCATCTTGGCCTTAGCATTGGCATTCAGTTGTTCTAAGTTTTGCCCAAGGTTTTATACTCATTTTAAAATTAATAATGATTTTAGGCTTTTATAATGGGCAAGTTTCATGATCATCAGTCTAATCCTATAAGCTTAAATCCTAAACCAACATGAATTATGCTCCGAAGGCCTCAGCAGCTGTACAGATCTTTGATTTCCTGAGCGGTTGACATGAACGGGGAGAAGGGAGGGGCACCAGCATCGGCAGCATTCTCAGGACTGGGTGGGTGGGAGGGCTTTAGGACCTACCGCAGATTGCATTTTGTTGGTGTACAGGTTTGTTCTAAGTACACTTAGGACACGAGAACACGATTTGCTCTCTGTTTTAAGCAAGAGGCAGGTCACTATACTAAATCTGAGGGCATCTCATAATTTCCCTTCAGTCATTTGCTTATTCACACTTTGCATTTTACCGTGTCAGACAGCGGGGCAAAGGCACCTGAAGCATTTTAAAAAATATTCTCGGCTTTGGCGTTTCGGTGGGGGGTGTCAGGGATCTCAAGAGCTTAAGCATTAAGGTACTGCTATTTTCTGCTCCTTTAGCTGGTTAATTTGAGCAGAAAAGTGATTGGTTTCCCCAGAAAGGCTGATTCAATATGAAAAATGTTCCCGTCCGCATTCATTTCCACCTCCTAACAGTTTGATCCTCCGTTCTTTCTGCCTTAGCCAACACAATATGAAAAGACACACCTTCCTTTCTAAGCAAAACACACCCAGAAATGCCTAGTGAAATTGCCCCACTAAAGGTCAAATTTCAAAAAAGGTCATGTTTTAAAGACGTGGTCTGGATTTCTGCCTAGACCCTTTTGCTGGCCCTCCTTTCTGCTGCAGCCTGTGTGTGTGGTAATTGGCTCTGCACTTTCTGTACCAGTGGGGTCCCCAAGACCTCTCTGGAGTTGTGCAGTCGGCTGAGAAGTCCAGCAAGTCTTCAGACAGGATACAGGGGTGATCAAAAATACGATGAATCTTTAAATTTTGTAAAGAAATAACGTTACAGTAAAAGAAACACTGCCAAGAAAGATGGGATAAGTGTGTCCAAAGAGAGAGCGAGGATTTGGAGTAGCTTGTAGAGGATTAGTGGCAATGTGTTTTTACAGCAATAATTTCTAAAAATTTAAACTATATTCTGTGATCACCCATCCCACCCGAGGCTAGAATCGTGTCACTTCTGCTTGTCTGATGCCATAATCATGGGCAGCACCTATTCCCTGCATGGCCTGGGAGGGTCAGTATGGAGAAGATGTCATCTGTGACCACGGACTTATCACGGAGCCTCTTGGCCAACTTATGGGACTCTTCTTCCTCGTCCTCCCTGTGATCAGCTGAATAGCCCTGGGGTCGTGTCTAGGAGGCTGTCAGTCTTCCTGATCTTCTAGAAGCCCAGGAGAGACACATGCCTAGCTAATAATAGAATCAGTACTTGACAGGGCTCTTTTAATTTATTAGAGGAATGCCTTAGATAGCAGGTGGTTGGAATTTAAAGAGAAGAAAAGTGGGCGAATAGGAGGAGGGATCAAAAACTTCAATGAATGTTTAAATTTTTAAGAATTTATTACAGTGGGGGAAATACTGCTGGTGCTTTCAAAATAGTCCCCCTGACTTTGCACATACCTTATTGTTTTCACCACTTTCTAAAGGAGTTCTGGGCATGCCTTTTGTGAGTGTCTCCAGTTGCACCACGGTGGCTGCTTCTGTGTCCAGAACTGACTCAGAATACTTGCCTTTCCTTCTCATTTGGATGTTGGGATGAGTCGGAAGCGGCACAGTCCCTGGTCCAGGGAATACAGTGGATGAGAACACAGTGACGTTTTCTTTCCTTTTTCTTAAACAGAAATTACCATAAACATTGGCTCCATGATAGGTGACCATAGAGCAGGGTGAGTGTTTAAATTAAAATGTCATCACAGCAAAAGCCACATCAATATCCAAAATGTCCTCCTTGCTTCATACACATTTATTGCATCGTTCTTGGGAATGGGTGTGTGATTACAAAAAAATGAAATGCTTTAAAATGACCTTACTTTAACTACCTTTTATAGTGTTTTTGATTATTGTGTAGTTTCATTTTCTTTTGTTTTTTATGGACCGGCTGTTGAACCAACTCCAACATCCACTCCTTTTGACCTTTTCCATGGCCTGCTGACTATTCCTGTAGGGGGCAGACACAAGCACAGTAGTAAGCCCTTCCCTCCTCTACCTGTGATGAGCACATTCCCGTAATTAACCCCATGGCCCTGGACCATCTAGAGCTTGTCTTCATGACCTCCTTTAGAAAGACTGTTGAGGACAACCGAAGGGGTACTTTGGGTGTTGGATAGGTGTCTCTGTTAATTTACTGGTCCAAGTGTCAGCAAATTGAGTTTCGCAGGTGGCCTGGGACACTTGTTAATTTGAAGCAGTCTGCAGGTGGCTGGGGAATCCTTACTGGCTGCATTCTGAAGGCTTGTTTACCTTGGTTGATGTAGTAGCTACAACCCCCCAGGTAGATTAAGTAATTTCTTTATTTAGACCATCTCAAGCTGTTTGACATTTCAGAGATTTTCTTGACCTTGTCAAAGGCAAATGCTTACTTTACTGCTTTTCTTAAGATTTCACTTAAAGACAACAGACCACTTTCTCCCTCGCAGTGGCTAGAGGAGCAGAGGTGAGTGAAAATCACCACAGATGTTTTATGATACTCAAGCTCTTGCAATTGCACTCCCCAAGCTGACTAACGGCTTCTCTCTTGTCTGTTCTTTTTCAATCTCCTATATTCTTACTCCCATTTCCTTTCTAAATTGAGATCTTTGCCCTTTTCACAAAACATCATAATACTTAGCATTTGAGCACGCTTTGCATTTTTAAGGCCCTATGTGATGATCAGTGAGCTACTCCACAAAAGATGATGCTCATACTACAGGCCAGTGGTCCTCCTGCTGCACAAAGGAGAAAACTGAGGTTCCGGTTGACACCACCAAGCCAGGGGACACTCGTCCCACATCAGAAGCCCTTGGAGCAGATGAAAGCTTCCTCCACACTTGGGTGCCAAGAGTGATACTGAAAGAGAAAGATCAGACGGTGTTTTTTTCCTACATGCTTTCTCTATTAAAATCCAGTGTGGGGGCCAGGGAGATGGCTCAGTGGAATAAGCGCTTCCCTGGTAAGCGCAAGGGTCTGAGTTCAATCCTCGGTTCTGCCAAAAAAAAAAAAAAAATCCAGTGTGGTTCCATGTTGAGCTTTTCCTTGCTACTGTCTGAGCTGCAGAGATTGCAGGCCTGCCGCACACGGCCATCCTTCCTTTCAGGGTGAGGAGCTGCAGAGATTGCAGGCCTGCTCCACACGGCCATCCTTCCTTTCAGGGTGAGGCACAGCTTGACAAGCTGCTCTTACACTCACATGTCCAGTGGAAACTGTGGAGCCTTCAGGACTCACGACGATTCCTGCCCAACACCTCTTAGGTGCCTTCGTTGGCCTGCAGAGGGCCAACTGTTCATCATAACTGTCTGGGAGTACCTATCTTCTAGAACAGTCTCCTTGGTGATATTTTGTTAGCTTATTTATAAGTGTGTCACATAGGGCAGAGTCAATAACCTTACAAGAATCAAGCCATGATATGTTATTGCTTCACCATTTCTAGAAGGCCTATGTTTATATTTTTGATAGAAGTAAATAGGATGGGTGAGATGTGACATTTTCAATTAAAGGCCATGTTGGGTTTTACTCCACGTACTATATTCTTTCTCCTAATTCATCCTCTCTCAATGGCCTTGCGAGTGTTTCTCACAGGCAAATTAGGTTTTGGCGCTACTCTCTAACTTTCTGAGTTATAATCTTTCTGCCTTTTGAAAAAGAGATATCATTTGCCCATTTTCACCATTGGGAGGGTTCTTATGAGCTCAGAATGGGCTTTGTTGAAACTAAACTTCCATCAGTCAGTCTCTAATGATGCTGTCCATGAAATTAGAAGACTGCGGATGGGCGGGGAGGATTTGTTTTATTCTTTCTGCTGCAGAACACCATATTCTGACAGGTGTTTAAAGCTTGGGTAATCTGCTTCTGGCCTTAGGAGAGACCAGGCCCTCTGGGAAATACAATGGAACATATTATCTTGTTCAACCTTCTAGGGCTTTTCAATTTAGATGTGTAAGCAAATCTTATATCCATGCAACTTTTAGAAAATTGTAAATGAAGATATGTTCATTGGCCAGAACAGATTATAAAGACCACATATACAATTATTCAGCAGGAAACATGATAGTGATTGGGATCTTCCAGCTGATTCACCTGGGAGGGTGGGATCCAGTTTTAGTTTTGGAGCTAGGCAGATATAGATATAAGCCAGAGCCTTCTGCCCGTACATGGCTGTGATTATCCTCAGTAAGTCTTGGTTTATTTATCTGTCACTCCAGGATAACACTATTTCTAGTAAGTTATAATGACAAGGATGCAAGCTCCAAGAGGAGAAAGAATTTTGTCTCCTGTGTCATTTTGTACCCATTCTCCTACCTCTGCCTGGAAGGCCAATGAATATTGCCGAATAGGGCCGACAAGGTAGCTCAGTGGACCAAGTGCTTGCTCTGGCGAGTGCAGGGACCAGAATTCGATCCTGGTCTAGCATGTCACACTTGCCTTGCCGCCGGGGTGTGCTGAGCCAGTGACTGAGTCCAGGTGTGGTGGTGCATGCCTAACCCCAGCAGTGGGAGGCTGAAAAACAGGAGGCTCACTATGAGTCCAAGCTGTACAGTGAGATCCTGTACTAAATACATAAATGAAAAAAGAAAATTATAAAAGCAAAAGTATTTACTAAATAACCAACCTCAACAAGTTTCCATTAATTTAGGCAAGATAGAATATTGAAAGAGTAGTGTAGTGCTTTGGTAGAGTAAGTGCTCAATGACTTTGTTTCCCCTAGTACTATGGCTTTGCCTGGGTTCAAGATTACCAAATCTTGTGGCCACGTGATGCTTCTGCTGTGTGCCCGTGTGCTCACATCCCTTTTCAGAGCCCAGCGTGCCCGGAGCGAGCCACGCATGTGCTCCTGCTTAGGTTCTGCGCTTCCTCCTGGCTGTTTCTTCTCCATCACTTCATTCCAATCTTTTTCATCTAAATCTTTTTCGTTTCTCCTTGGTTTTAACTGGCTTGACACACTGTCTTCTGCTTCCACCTCACTGTGAGCCCACAGGTAATTTTCTTAGGAATGATTGTTCCGTGCAAGTCCAGGGAACACCATCTGAAGTCCTATGAGCTCCAGGACAACTAATTTCGAGTCCCCTGCAAAGAAATGGGCTGAGGCCTTCAGGGAATTGGAGTGACTCCCTGGAAAAGGCAAAGCGTTTTTCCATTCACCTGAATTAACTGAAATTCAGGAAGATCTAATCCACATGAGGGACAGCATTTTCATGAGGAGAGTACAGATTGGGGAATCCATGCTCTGCCATTTGAGAAATTAACCTCTTTGTTTTCTCATCTCTTCAATAAATTGTGTGTAAAATAACTTACCTATAGGGTTGTGATCCTTGTTAAGAAAAATGACGTGTGGAAAGCACTTTACATTCTGCCTGACATACGCGTTGCTTTTGTTTTTTCTGTTCTGTTCCTCTGGAAACCATGTCTAAGCTCTCATGCGTGCTCCAGAAGGGACGTGTTAGTCTGGAAGTTGCTTTTCACACATAAGGACACTGGTGCTCAATAAAACAATTTCTTGAAATTCAAATCTGAGTGTGACCGGTGTTTCCGGTTGCTGCAGGGTGCTGGTTGCTACAGAGTGTTTAGGGACTAAGAATTCACAGTCCGCCAGGGAGTCAGGGCTGGCGCTAATGGATTAGCCCAAGTTCATGAGCCCTGTACAAGGTAGAGCTTCATGAAAGACACTCTGGAGGCTGTGCTAGCTCACCTCAGCACAGCTGGGGTAGAGGACAGGGTGAGGCTTTTGTTGATAGAATACTGTAAAAACAAATTACAGATTTGCCTGAACTTAACCCCACCAGGCATCTGGGTGTAATGAAATTATAAGGCTACACATACAACCTTACCAATTCAGGAGAAACCAAAGATGCGAGCAAACAGAGGCAAAACACCACGCCTTGTAGAGGTCAAGTGCAGAGACCCATGACTCAGCACCCTGACCTGGGGCACAGAGGGTGTGGACACCACTAGCCCTGCCGATGTGGTCACACCTGCAGTGGGCACTGCTGTAGGGTCAGGGCCGATGCACAGTATGTTTTACAGGCCCAGGCATTCCATTCACAAAGCGAACACTGGGGTGGGTGACATCCCCAGTGAACACAAGACGATGCTCTGGAGAGTGGCTGATCCCGCATGGCGGAGTCTTCTCCAGACTGCTTGGCCCTGACTCTGCTGTCTGCCATGAGACAGTTCCACCAACTCTGAAAAATATACAGGTTTCTTTGATCAGCAGGAGATGAGTGTTCAAGAGAAAGCTTTCAAAGTTCATTATCAGGGCATTCATTATACGTGGTGCAGACTTTGTCAGTACCACGATGTTTGATGGCTGGTATAACAGCCCTACAAAGTGGGATGTACTTTGGTTGCAGCTTGCGATTTCTTTCATTTCAAGGGGACCTTTTGCAAGTATGTGTCCCCCAAATACTGAGTTCCCTGAGCTTGTACTAAGGCCATTGGGTGGGGCTTGCATGTGGTGCTGGGGAGCGAACCATGGTCCCCTCCACCTGTCTAAGTTTGCCTAAGCAGGAGCTTTAGACCACTGAGCTATCTTGCCAGCCCTCTTATCCTTTCTTATCTTTTGCCTTGTGTTCTTCTTTCTGTTGACAAAAGCAAATGAATACTAAGATGTCTTCGAGGAGCTCTGGATATGAGGACAACTTAATTCTCAGGGAAGAGATTTAAAAGGGATGCTGAAGGACCATAAAATCAGATCCATTTCTTCTGCATTTTTTCCCTCCCTCTTTATGTTATTTTTCATGTCATCTTTGATTTTTTTATTTGGTTTTTCTTTATGGATTTTGTGTATGCTCTCTTTTGGTCTTTCACACCTTCTTTGTTAGGTGATGAGGCACACAATGACACTGTCTAATCCTTGGTGTGTGCACACACAAGTAAAAACTTCCAAATTTGTGTAACAAATGAAAGCATGATTGAATAATATTTAACCTCATGATGGAAGGTGAACTCTGATATTTTATATTCTAATCTGTCTTTTATGTTTAATTCCATCTATTCAATTTCAATTTTTAAAAAAAATCACTGGGTCATAGCCTGCTGGATTTATTGCATAACTAATTAATGAATTATAATTGGTAGTTTGAGAAACTCTGCTTTAAATGATTATTAACTGTTGAATTATTCCTGTCTCTGTGGTCTTTTGTTCCTCACTAATTCCAGCCTATTATTATTATTATTATTTTTTTGGTGGAACCGGGGATTGAACTCAGGCCCTTGTGCTTGCCAGGGAAGTGCTTAT
>NDGN011491457.1:0-11922 GCA_002564285.1 Tympanoctomys barrerae | reverse complement strand
AGCAGCACAATTTGTGATAGCCAAATCTTGGAAACAACCAAGATGCCGATCACCTGAGGAATGAAAAAGATGTGGTATTTTTACACAATGGAGTGTTACTCATCTGTAAAGAATGATAAATTCAAAGCCTTTATATTTAAGTGGATGCCACTTGAAAATATATTAGTAAGTGAAATAAACCAGACCCACATGTATAAGTATCTTATAGTCTCCCTAGCAAAAGAACTCAAAAGAAGAAATAAAAATAGAAAGGAATAACACAATTAAAAGGAAAGTGAGAACTTAAAGGTGTTACTGATCATTTCATTTGTGCTTTGACCTACTTTTTCCAACACCAAATTATCACATTTAGTAATTACTATTACAATTTTTGATCATCTAATTCTTATCTGTTGCTTTCAGTTGTGTCGTTTTCATTTTTCATTTTCTATTAATTTTTTTCCTTTAAATCTAATGATATTTAGCCATTTGTGTGGTGAAACTCTTGTTTGTACCCTGCTTTAAAGTTTCATAATAACCTCAATTTCCCTACTAAAGCTAAAAGAAAAATCCTCTGTCCAATAACTCTGTTTCCACACTCTCCATTATGTTCCTTATAACAGTATCTATTTTATTGCTTATTATAATATTGAATATCCTCTGCCTTCTCCATTTGTAAATTTCATACAAATCAATCTTAATCGTACTCCTCTTTGGGTTTTGTGATACTTTAATGCTTGCTACACTATGATTTTCTTCTCATATGCACTTTACTTCTTTTTGTCATGTACCTATATGTGATTTCCAAGGAATCTCTGGACTACTCTCATTAAGCTATATTTTATGTGAACTTTTGTCATTGTACTAACAATAACAAGTCACCAATTAAACTTAACTGTAAAAATCGATTAACTATATATTTTGTGTGAATTTCACTGCATTCTGTGAAACATTGTGTTAATTTCGCCTAAACCCGCAAAAGATTCCTTATTCCATGACTAAACTATAACCCTAACTTGTGTATAATTGGTAATGCTTATCCAACATCCTATCTTGAAGAAATAATAAATAAATGTTTTTTCCATATAATTTTCTCTTAATATTTATTGCCATAGGGATTATTCACCATCCCCTAAGTGTTTCTTATAATTTGACTTTTTTGTTACTTTGCACGAGAGGGCCCTTATTTGTACCTAAACAATACTTTTGTGTAAAATTATTTTTATGTTATAGTTTTATAAATAGATATTTTATATTTTTCTAAGATAGTTCCAATTCTTTTTCCCCCCCCCACACCGGGGATTGAACTCTGGCCCTTGCACTTGCCAAGGAGGCGCTTATTCAACTGAGCCATCTCCCCAGCCCCTACAGTTCCAGTTCTACTACATTGTAATCTTGTTCATTCTTTTACTGTTAGTGATAGAAGTTGAAATCTACCACACTTTTTTTGCTCCTTTTCATTTTTATCAAACATAATATGCATTTATGCCACAAAAATTCACAATGTTACTTGATAATTGATTGTTAACACTGAAGAGTACCAGCATTTTTTTTTTTTTTTGATAATGGAAAGTTGAGCAAGGCATAAGAGAACCTCAATCAATTGAAAGGGGTTCCTAAGTGGAGATATGAAAACAAACTACCACTGAAAAACAATTAGGGAGTGTCCACCTAGCAGGCAACTCTTTAAATTTCCCAGTTATTCTCAGGTTGACCTATTGTCATTACCATATATTTAAGACCTCATTAATATGCACCATATCCCATGCATGCTATTAAATGAATGACGGGAAAACCCATGTACAATTCAAAATTAAAAGCAGGACAACAAGAAATCATAAATTTATAAGCGTACGGCCTGGAACATCCTAAAACAGGAAAGATAGGAAGATAAACCAAAACAAAGGAACTCAGCCATTGACCACATTCTTGGAACATCTTCTCTTGTATCTGAATGGTATCGTACTTTTCAATAAATTATTTTACTTTGAAACCACTTATAGCTTGTAGTAGATCTCCCTGTGAGTTGATCTGTACAAATTCTTCTCCGATTACTAAGGAGCAGGGAAGGCCAAGTGACACAATTGCTGTAGAGCAAATTCCTGAGATGTCCTTAGAGCACTTTCCTTAGTGCAAAGTACTCATTTTACTATTAAAAAAGAGCTAATCTGTCCAGCGGCACCTTCCATTTCCTTGACTTCATGCATGTTTCTCTTCTAGCAAAGGCTTAAGTTTTTAAAATATTTCTGTCTGTTTTATTGCATCTGGATCTCACTAAACATGACCTAAAGTAAACAGCAGTACTTGCTTCATAGACTAAAGATTGGGCTCCTCCGATTTTTTTTTTCACTCAGTCAATATGTTATTCTTTCTCAAGCTCAGCTCTGCACAAAGAAAAAGAGGATGAACAAAATATATATCACTTCATTCCCAGAATATAAAATGCGTAGTCTCCAGTTCAGCAGGCACTGGAGTCCTCCTTTCTGTGAGCATAGACTTTATTCTTGGCATCCCCACAGGATTCTGATTTTCTTCACACCAGAACTGCCTGTCAGCCCTATTTAGAGCCTTCTAGGGTTGCTCAATCCTATTGTCCAAGTGGCTCTGATCTCCTCTCACAAATCAGTTCAAAAGCCTTCTGAATGCCACGCCAGATAAAGTCACAGCCACAACCACATTCTCAATACCAATTTTCTACATTAGTCAAATATCGATCAATGGTAATCCTACATTGCCTCACAAAGTCAGATGTTTTGTTGGTAAGCTGACCTTGCTGTTGGAGAAGCAAGAGTGTAGAAACAGTGTAGTGCAAAAGCCGCTCAAACCTTGGAAGCCAGCACCAGGGAGTAGAAGGCCAGAGCAGTAGACACGTGCTTCAGAGTCACCCTTTCCCTCCAGCTGGATCCACTTGCTCAGAACCTGTTCAGCTCTGAAGTCATAAATGCACTAATCATTGATGAGATTTGAACCAGGCAAATCCAGTCAGTTCTCCCAACCTCCACAGATGTAAAATCCTTTGTTATCCAAAGTATAACATGAAAATATAAACAAATGAATGTTAGCACATTTCAAAAGATTTCCAGCAATAAATGCATAATTTTTGAATGATAATTGTATATAGTTGAATTTAGTGTTTCTTTCTTCAACTTTCTTGTTTCTTTTTTACTTGTTTTTGTGGTTGTGTTGTGGAGAATAGATATAGATATACATATAGGCATAGATGATATAGATATAGATGTTTTATATATAATTTTCTGTAGCTTTTGAAATAGAAAGTAAGCATTCTAAATATAATGAATTTTTTGCAACAGAGACTTTAACAATATTTACCACATTCCTTCTTAACATGTATTGGTGCAATTTAGATAAACATGAACATAATATTCATCATAGAGAATTTCTACCTGTACATGATATATTCTGATTTCTCTTTTTCTAATCCCTTTCCATCCTTTGATTCCCTCTTCACCACCCTATTTAGAAAACTTTGTTTAAATTCCTCCTTTTTATCTCTTGTACCATTTCATTTCCTTCCTTTCTCTTTTCCTCCCTCCTTGGTAATCTTTTCTTTTGTACAATTTCTTTTTTCCCACAATATCTATTGCATATTTTGGTCCTTATTTACTGTTTCAGTTTCTTACACCAAGTTGACAATTTGGTACTTAGACTGTGCCCACTTTTTTTCACTTCAGAGTATGGTCTGAATTTGAATCCATTTAACTAAAACTGTCTCAAATTTGTCCTGCTTTATGGCTAGGTAATGTTCCATTATATACAAAAACACATTTTCTTTATCTATTCCTCAGGGCATATGAGTTGTTTCTAAGATTTACTTATTACAAATCTGGCTTTGTATATATCACTATGATAAGATGTTTTAATTCCTCTGGGAAGATACCCAAAATTGGGTCAAATGGGACTTTTAATCCTGCTTTTTTTCATGGGACTTTTAATCCTACTTTTTTTCACAGTCTTCACACTGATTTCCACAATAATTGCATTAACCTGAGCTCTCATTAACAGGAGGGAAGGCCACTTTTCTAGCCACAAATCCAGAATTTGTTATTGGTTGTTTTTTTGTTGATAGTCATTCATAATTGTTTTAAATTACATCAATGACCATTGATTTGGACATTTCTTCATGTTCTTACTTGCTCTTTGTATTTCTTCCTCTGCAAAGTTTGTATTCATCTCAGATGCTTGCTTTTGTATTGAGTTTTTAAGTTTGAGAGGTCTGATTTACTCCCAAACTTCGTGCTCTAGATAGAAGTCCTTTGCTTAAGTGACAACTGGCTGAGTATTTTTTCCTACTCTGTGAATAGCCTTTCAACTCTTTAGTTGTTTTGCTGTGCAAAAGATTTTCAGTAGGATGTTATCCCATTTGTTTATTCTTGGTATTATTTGCTGTGTGATTCCAATTTTGATCATGAAACTTTTGCCTACGCCAATGTTTTTAAGATATCTACATATTCACTATTCCAGGAGACTTGGTGCTTCCGTTTTAATAGTTATATCTTTGGTGGATTTCAATTTTATTTTAGTGCATGTTCATAGACTCATTTCATATTGAAAAATGACATTACAATTATATAATTTAGTTGTACAGTAGAACATAGTCTTTAAATTATGAAAACATAACATTTGCTACTCAACCCAAGATGACTTACAAAATACAATTTAAAAAGTAGCACTATAAAGTCAACCTATAGCTTCAATTTAGGAGATTTTGACTTAGGTTTTCAACTGTGGAATTATGCCAAAATGCTACCCATTCTAAAAATATGTTTGAATTTTGATCTTTGTGACAGTTCGTGTCTAATTGTCCCACCAAGTCTCATGCAGTCACTGGGGTGGATTCTACAATTTGTGATTGATTCATGATCCAATGCTTGGATTATTGGTATGAACGCTATACTCACTAAAGTAGCGGCTCCTCCCTTTGCTCTTTGCTGTTTTCTGACACCATGAACTATTGCCCTGTGCCATGTGTCGCTTTAACTTGGAACCAGAGGAGTATGGTCCAAAACCTCCACTAAAAATGGGCTAAATGAATCTTTCCTTCCTTAATTTGGGGTGTTGGAAACTTTGTTGCAGCTATGACACAAAAGTAACAGAAAAATCTCCTAGAAGTTGCACCATCTCCACTTCAACACTCTTCCTCTGTGCTGGAAAGGGATGAGTTGCAACTTCTAGTCAACCACAAAATCAGAAAAGAAACTATGAGTGCTGTGAAGTGGGTGATTACTATGCTACAGTGCTCAGTACTTAAGCATATTAAATTCATTGGAACATATTACATTTTCAAATAATAGTGTATTTATCAGTATAGAACCACATTCCAGGTAAGGGACTTTTGTCTGTGGCTTCAGCACATCTTTTACCTAAAATGTAGCTAATCAAGGCTGGCTAGATAGCTCAGTGAACTAAGCTCCTGCTTAGGCAAATGCAGGGGCCAGGATTAGATGCCTGGTACCACATGCTGTGCATGCCCCGCCCCTCCTGGCTTGCTGAGATGGAGATGGAGTCCAGGAATGGTGGTGCATGCCTGTAACTCCAGCACTAGGGAGACTCAAAAGAGGAGGATCACTATGAGTCTGAGTTATGTAGGGAGACCCTGCACAAACACACACACACACACCCCTATAAAATTTTTTCTCAGATGTCTTATTTTTAATAATTTTACATATCTGCAATGTTGTTACTGGTTGCCATGTTGCACTGCTGTAACTTTGTCTCTTTGGTCACAGAACCACAATTCTGGGCCCCAAGTATCTTGTGACTTTGAAGTGTTCTCTACGCCTGGAATTGGAGAGTCAATTTTATACATGACATAGTCAATCCAGTTCAACCACCTCACTTCTCTTTATTTTCAATAATAGCTGATTAGTTCATATTGTAATATGTTGAAGTAATAGAGTCACCAACTTGGATGTCATGAAAAGTTAAACATTACAGAATTGTGAACTTTCTTGGGGGAATAGAGTTACCTTCAGAATAAAGCTCGTTAGTTTGTCACCCTCCACGTCTAACTCAATCCCTTAGAGTGGAGTGAGGATATACAGTAGCAGCACGATGTTCACACACAGGTCTCTCACACCCGAGCAAGGTAGCTTCAGACAGATTAATTTTCTGAAATCAGCTATGTCATAAGTGAGGCTAATTGCTGTCATTAGCACATAGCAGCTTAGTAAGACTAAAACAGAATGGAGGTAAAAAAAATGTAGAGCACTTTTTTTTTTTTTCGTACCAGGAATCCAACTCACAACCCAGTACTTGCCAGGAAGGAGGAATGGTGCAGGTGAACTTAACCTCGGCAGAGCACTTGACAAGTTGAATTTAGTACTTGGTGTATTATAAGCATCAAATCTTTACTAGTTACCTGACGTACAATTTTTAAACTCATTTTTGTGACAATTGTCATGTTTCTAGGAAATTGAGCTTTCAACTTGTTCTCTGAATATTAAAGTCACATGGGATTTTAGCTACACTTTAGAAATACTTAATTTATTGAATATATCAGTGAAAGAGTACTAAGAAAACCTGTGTGTTATGTTATCTTTCTTGGTAATTTGAAATAGTTGTAGTGTAAAGATAAGTAATTTGTTTCATATAAAAAAAAGTCAGTGGTACATTTTTCCATTTAAGGATTTCTGATAAATGCAGTGTAATTGTAAATAGATGTCAAATGTTAAGGAAATAGCCTTTGACAAGCTAATGAATTCAGTGTAACTTCTGTTTTTTATTCCTACAAGATTCTTACTATATTTTCCACCATTTGTGGACTTCTAACGTTGGCATTTTTATTGCACCCTTGATCTCCTTTACATTTCATTCACTGTGGCAGCTCACTGATCTTTTAACTTCTGAGGAGTCGTGCGTAGCCAATGTCTCCCTTTGGTTTTGCACTCAGTTTAGTGTTGGATCCTAGGGACAGTCAGTGTCACAAACAGCTGAAGAACAAAAACGATTGTGTCTTTATTACTGATTCCTCTTTGTGAAATGATGCTTGCATGCTGGCGACATTTGAATGATATTTGTTTAATGAAAGTGAATGTACGATATCACTTTATTGGTTGTTTGACCTCTGGCTGTTTTTTCGATTTTTCTTCTTCATTTTTTTTTTTCTGTTTTTTGTATTTTAGGGAAGGTTCTATAGGGGGTTCAAGGTCTCATTACTAGATCGGACTCATAGTGATCTGCTTGTTTACAGCCTCCCAAGAGCTGGGATTACAGGCGCAAGCCACCTCGTCAGGCCAGGCTTCTATTGCTCTCTCAGCACTCCCTGGGGGCGGGGCAAGCACTGCAGGCCCGGGGATCGAACACCCACCCCTGTGCTTGTTTGAAGGGATTTTTATCCACTGAGCTATTTGGCTAGCTCTTGTTTTTCGATTCTTTTTAAGAATGTACTTAACCAGGTTTCTAGCTTAAAAACAGATAATGACTACCAAAAATTTCTTGCCATTTATGATGAAGCCTGAAAAGAATTAACAACAGTTTGCAAGAAAAGAAAAATTAACTGAAAAACTAAGAGATAATTATCAATATAGGATGCATACACATGATTATGTAAGAACAATAAATGTATTTTAAAATTATTTTCTTGGCTACCTCAGTTGATTTTAACTCTTCTGTGATGAGAAATAGAACATGGGCAAGGAATCTGAGTTACTCTTTCTGTTCTATGATGCCAAAGCAAAAATGAAGCACTGTGATATGTGTAAGATGAAATTAATAATCAAATGTTAAGTTTTTTCTTCAAATATTAATTAGAAAAAGTTTTTACTCCTTGAGTATATTTCCTTTCAGTTATTTTATTTCTATTTAAATAATTTATCTTTTTTTCCTATGGAATCCAACACTTTTGTCATTCAGACTATCAAGATTATTTATCTGAAGACACAGTGGGGAACATACTTGTGTGATCAAGTAGTTTTGTTAAAAATAAAACAAATGAATGTTCACAGATAACTCATCAAGGTGAAATCTGGACTGTCTTTCCAGAGCAGATATTTGAGAATAAGGAAACAGCATGGAAATAAAGAAACAATGCTCTATTTGAATAAATACTGAGTGAATAAATTGCTAATCATGGATATAAATTTATTGAAAAACATTGCAAATGGTAAGGGGCACACTTGTATTTTTAATAAAAACTCTTCCATTTTTATAAAAAAGTCCTACATGCACACAAATAAAAAAGTTCAACAAGAATATAAATAAAAGACTATATAGTAAGAAATCATAATATTGTAAATAACTCCTTTTTTTAAGTATTTTGTGAAGGAATATGTTATTCCATAAAAGCATTAAAATAGATATAAAAGTTTTTACAGAGTTAATATCCTTCAGCTCCTAAAGTCATTACTTTTATCAATTCTCCAGAACAAAAAAATCTTTTTAACAAGTGGTATACGTCATTTTGTCATCTATATGAAAAAAACCCTGTTACATCAACGAGTATCAGTAAGATAAATCTTCACTTCCCATGTAAAATAATTCCCAGGTTAGACAGTGCATACATGTGAGAAGGCTCTCAAAGTCTTTAAGAATATTTTTTCATCTAAAATTTTATTGTGCCTACCTCACTCCATCAACATATAACTTTAGCTCCAGTGTTTTTCTAAGGCATTATATAAATTTTGATATTTATGTCACTTCATGCATTTTAAGTGGCAAAAGATGAAAATAGTGATAAACAGCATGCTGATTTAAAGTCTGTATTCTAGAATTTCCATTGCTATTGGTGTCTCCTACTAAATTTAGTTGGTTGACTATGTGATGATTCTAAGATGTGGGCCTATAAGGCTCATGAGGTTATGATAGCTCTTTACTCACTGATGGATTTAATGCTTTTATAAAAAGATTCTGTGGTAGCTAGGATTTTGGAGACAGCTCAGTGTTCTAGGTGCCTACCTGGCAAGCACAAGGACCCAAGTTTGATCCCCAGTACTGCATGCCATGCCAGCTCCAGAACTGGGCTTGACGGCACATGCCTGTAATCCCAGGGATGGGGAGGCTGAGACAGGAAAATCACAAGACTGAGTGATATAGGTAGGCCCTGTTCCAACTATCTATCTAACTAACTAACTAACTAAAGATTCTGTGGCAGTTGGTTAACTTTATAATATGTCCTCCCCTTTTTCTGCCATATGAGGATGTAGTTGACACTGTTCTTTTCTTGAAGAACCAACAAAAATACCCTCATCAGGTTATAGTACTTTATCTTGTTCTCTCTAGCAGACAGTACTGTGAGAAAAAAGTTTCTGTTCTCTATTAATTGGACAATCTACATAGTTTTGTTTAGCAGAAAAGCCAAGGCCACTTAAAGAAGTTATGCTTATATCTCACTCAGAATCTATCCTATCTACTGAAAAGAAAAGCAGTAAGATTACTAAGTTTAAAATTATTAAATTGTTCTACTTAATATTAAATTTGAACTTGATCAAATTAGGAGATTCTGATACAGGTGGTGGGATTACGAGAAACCCATTGGTGGACTCATCCACCCATATTCACAACTGAATTTAACATTCAAAAGAAGACTCAGCTGCAGATAGGCACGAGGGCTGCACCTGTAGGCCAGTCAGTGAGCTCTGTTTTCATCACACCATCAACGAAGCAACCCTGATCAGCTGTGTCACTCCACCACCCTATTCCTTCCTGGAATTTAGTCCACCAGGGATTAAAACCCCTGAAAATGTGAGCTAAAAAATATTTCTTTCTTCAGGTTGAAGCTTCACTGTTGTTCAATAATATGCAAAATTAGTACCAGAGAAATAGAATTTCTGCTCCCACGTGACCATGTTGCTTAAAGTCTTTGGAAAGGATTTGTAGAAAAGGACTGGAAAGTCTTGGGGTAAATGAGCTACAAAAGATAGATCTGTAAAAGGAGTTTTATAGCCAGTTACTCTGGGTAGGATCTGGGGTCTCAGAAAATTATAATGCTGAAAGGAACACTAGCAGAAACTGACCATAGCTGTGTAGAAGTTGAAGGGTACGCTGGGTATTTCATTTCATCCCTCGCCCCCAATTTATTTTTTTAATTTTGTATTTGCATTGAGAGGTTGATCAGTTATCACTGTAAGAGCTCCAAGAAGGCCTTACGCTTTTCAATTCCTTTCCATTTCAAGTGAACTTACTCATTTAGGGTAAAGATTCTTAGTCCAAAGTTTTCAGGTCCCTATAATCAGCAATTCCATCCTATGCAGCATTAATCCACAAGAGTAGTCATTTACCAGTGTGGCTCAAATCTGTCAGAAATTGTTAGTGAGTTGAGAGGGTTCTTTTTGTATAGCTACCACATTAGTATGGCATTGTTTTATGCTACTTTTCTGTAAATGCTTAAGACTAAGATAAACCTGTGTTAATTTAATTACTTTCTTCCTATCGATCCAGGTCAGTTAGGTCTCCTCGGGGTTTGCCTCAGTTTTTAGGGCACCATTGCCACAGGTTGGGGCATAAGCATCTTGAAAGATGGAACCAACTCCTTTTCTGGGCCCCGTTCCATGGTGTAGCTGGATAACACACTCCTGAACCCAGATAAGCTATTCAGTATTCTCTGAAAAGACACAAGTATCCCCTTTGCCCAGCCTTTGTACCAGGCTGGGTTCCTCACATTGTTCAGAATGATCTTTCCAAAAGACCCATCCTAGCTTATTTCCTTTGCTTGATGGAATTGTCTTTTTGCTGCTGTTGGCCCATCTTTGATAGGATTTTAAAATGCAATGGTATATAATGCCACGTGACGTCTATTATGATGTGTGAATTTTGTAGGGAAGAAGAGTCTCCTTTTTGTTTTCATGATCGAATTTTGAGCGCACAGCTAGCACATTCTACATTTCCTTGAACTTGAGGGCTATAAGGAATTCTCATTTTAGAAAATCTTTGGAAGGCAGCACTCATATAAGCTGGGCTATGGTCATTCTTCAGTGTCCATGGGCAGCCAAGGGTACCAAAAGCATCCAGGCAATGAGTAGTTGCAGGTCTAGCTGCTTCATCTGTGTGGGAAGAAGCCCAAGTAGACATCGAATTGTGGACTCAGAATAGAAAGCCAAACTCAGGAATGTGGGAGACATCCATTTGCCAAGGATGATTAGCGTGTAATCCTTGGAGATTAGTTCCAATAGGGAGTGAGGGAAGATGCAGTAAACATGAGGGACATTGTTTAATGATTTGTTCAGTCTGTTCACATGTTAAAAGGAAGTGTTTGTACAAGGCAGAGTGTTTTATGTAAGGTGGCATGAGAGGCAGAGGCCTCTTGAGTGGCATCTGAGGGAGCCACAATGACAGCAGACAGTGATATGACTACTGCAGTGTTTCTCTCAGGGATAGACCCCAGCAATTGGGAATGAGAATGCAAATGGCCAACAAAATATGGGATATAATGTGGCTTAAGGGCAAACTGGAGAGTGTGAAATGAATGAAAAAGATCTTCTTGCCCAGAGTATATAGTAACAGGTTAATGTGGTACACCATAATACAAACATAATCATTAACTGAAAAGAGGTTAATGGCCATGTACGAACGATCTTGGAAGGCCCAAACAAATCCCTGTGTATTAGTGTTTTGTGCAGTAGTAAAACCCATATCCTATATTCAAGAAGTGGAGGCTGTTAACCTCCCCTGTCTGAAGAGGACCCTAAATGAAAACAGAACAACCATCCACTATGGAAACCAAGTTTATTTTTAAAGGGAAGAAAAAGAGTGTGAGGGAAGAAAATTGAAATAATTTGTCTGGAGGATGATGACAATCAAGAGCACCAATGAAGTTAGCAATGCAGACTACCAAGGGGATGGAAGTTGTCACAACCACTCTTGTTGAATAGTTTAAAGTATAACTTTGATTGCCCCTGTATAGACAGCACTGATGATGCCAGCCAAAGGGTGGCAATCTTTTAAAGTGAATCTTCTGTGGCCGCGGAGAAGTCCCACTTGTTTTTTTTT
>NDGN011491440.1:18732-34662 GCA_002564285.1 Tympanoctomys barrerae | reverse complement strand
CTCTCTCTCTCTCTCTCTCTCTCTCTCTCTCTCTCTCTCTCTCTCTCTCTCTCTCTCTTCCATACTGGGGATTGAACTCAGGACCTTGCACTTGCCAGAGAAGTACTTATTCTACTGAACTATCTCCACGGCCTGGCCCTACCAGTCCCTTCTAAAACACTGTTTTCAAGGTCAATGCATTAGCCTTAATTCTAAGTGCAACTGTTTGCTAACATTTTAGCCCACTCTAGTGAAAAAGATGATGCATCAGTATAAAGAACAGCAGCACTATTAAAGATAAGTAGTTCTCAGCCTTGCATTTCTACAATGATCATATTGGCCTTTTGCCTCGGTTACAGCAAATGTATTAAATATTAATGTTGGTGTTTATTTTATCAAAGTAAAATGAAATTAGGATAGCAAATAAAGTCTACCATCTAGTGATAATATTGGTTATATATATATTTTTGTTTTGTTTTGTGGACTTTTATGTTTGATTCAAGGTAACTTACTGAATAATGCATAAATGTCTTTAAAAATGTATTTCAATAGTAGAGGTTAAAGCTGGTTGTCAAGTTCTGATCTTAAACCAAAAATATAGTGATTTTCTTTCTGGTACAGAGCAAAACGATAGAGAAGATAGCTCTTAAAAACTTAACTTGTTTTGATTCAAAAATTTTTTCTGTGTGAGTTCATCTTCCAAGAAGAAATCCTAACAGGTTAGATTTCCTAAAGCATCTTCTTAGGAGAGGATTTCAATGATTAAAAGCATAATCTAAAGACCTAAGAAATCTTGTATTTGCAAAACATAAAATCACTAAATGTTATTGAGCCCTGAAGACAATGCATCTATTTGTTAACCTTGTACCTTTTGGAATGGATCACTTTTATCTTGCTATTCTTCATAAATTAACAGTACATATATTTGTGCTTCCCCTTGAGGGTAAATAGATATTAAAGACTCATCTTCTTTTCTATCAAGCTTTGCTCTATCAAGTACCTGTGTCCATAAAGCTACCACTTTCTGGGTGTTGATGTTCAGATTTGGATGCTGAGAAACTTGACTCTGTAAGTCTATCTTGTAATCTTTCATGTTTGGTGGTAAATAAACCGTGTTCAATTAGGTAAACTCATGTCATATCAGTGGAAAAATCTTACAAATCTCCATTTATTAATTTTCAATAAGAAGCTTGATCACAAATTAAATTAAGGAACAACCAGCTATACAATTGATAGAATCCAGTGAAATATCTAAAAAAAAAAATTACAGCCTCTTTTTTAAAATTATTAGGAATTTCAAAATGATCACAATAGAAAATTAAGCCAAGCACAGGCCCCTCTTAGAGAGAACCTTGCACCGAAGGTCACAAAGAGAGCTTTGATTAAATTACATCTGTCAAAGTCAGCCCTAACTATAGAGATGGAGGAGTTGAATGTACACCTGTATTCCTGAGAATGCTCAGTGATGAACTCTTTCCAGAGTTGGCACGTGAGGAAACACACTAGGATTTTTCACAGTTTGCTTGTCTTTGTATTTAGCTCGTGCCCTTCTGTTGTAGCAAGACATGAGCTCTTTTTCACATTACCATCCAGAGAGCTGCTAACAGCTTTCTGCAAAACACCCTGTGTTCTTAATTGGATTCTGTAGATGACCTCCGCTCATCAGCCACACTTTGAAAACATACTGAAGTGTGCATTATATTTTATACATAATAGATTGGCTTTTAGTAATTTCCATTTCAGAGGATTGTCTTTCTCAGTTCTATCTCTGGTCTGTGAAGAAACTTACAACAACCATCTCTGCACTAACTAGGATTTGTTTATCCATTTAACACACCTTTTTCTGAGTACCCACTATGCATCTTAGGTGTCACACAGTATGTAATATCTCAATATATCAATATATCAATTTGCCAGACTCAATAGAGCAATTTGCTCTTCTGCTGGTCATATACACTAGTTCATTTTTGGTTGCACTAAGAAAATCCAACTTAAACTATTCTAAAAATTATAGATAGACAGACAAACAGAAACATGGATAGATAGATTTGAGAACTGGTTGTATTCAAGAGTATGAGATGTGCTACTGGAACTTCTTTCCTGATTTTGGCCAGAATGGAAGTGTCAGTAAAGCTGTGGACTGTAAAATTAGAGCTGAGAGGATCTCCATTGCCAGAAAGTAACAACAAAATGCACAAGATGGCCTGAGTGTATCACAGGAGGTGGCAGCCTCGGAATTGCAAGGATGAGGGACTTTGCCTTGAGGGGAAAGCCACAGAGCGCCGTGTTCCACAATGGAGGTGGCCACCACACTGAGTTCCAGAATGGTACCAGCATGGAAAATTTGTTCCTTGGAATCAGAATCAGGGTGCTCAACCATCCAGGCACTCGACAACTACAGACAAGAGAGAAAAAAGCCTGGCTACTGCTCCAGTTGGGGGCAGACCTTGGCATCATCCACATGGTAATGGTTCTAGGTGCTTGCAGAAAACAGGAGTGCTGAGGTTAAGAAGGCTTCCACCTAGATTTCAAAAGAAAGCATAGGAGGCCAGGCAGTGTTCCCCTGAGAGAACATTGTGTAAAGCTGTGA
The DNA here is from genome assembly GCA_002564285.1 of Tympanoctomys barrerae. NCBI lineage: Eukaryota > Metazoa > Chordata > Mammalia > Rodentia > Octodontidae > Tympanoctomys > Tympanoctomys barrerae. The sequence continues at coordinate 32,093 of NDGN011491440.1, read as the reverse complement.
GAAGCCTATTCAATGGAAACCCCAGATGTTTGGAAAAGCAGGGAATGCGGATCATCTAAGGGAAACTGCAAGGAGGGAGCAAAACTGGTCTGAAAGAGAAGCCGTGGGAGCTGCCACCGAGAGCACTGTGGGGAAGGAGCACGTAAGGCTTGTGGAGCTCACAACTCGCGGGTTGCTTCAGATGTTCCACATGGAACTATTGGACTTACTGTTTGCCCTACTGGATTTGGGACTTGTGTTGGTCCCAATTCTTTGTATTCCCCTGTTGCTTGTACCTTTTGGAATGGTGATGTTTATCTTATGCCATTGAATGTTGGAAGTGTTTAACATTTCATTTGAACAGGGGCTCATAGCAAAGAGTTTGCTTTTGATCCTGGAGGAGACTTGGGACTTGAAGCATGCTGAAACTGTTAGGATTTTAGCAAGTCTTAGAGATGGACTAAAATGTCTTTTTCATAAAGGGATGTGCATGAGTCTTTGGGGATCCAGGGATGGAATATGATTTGTGTCTAGTTGTCCCCCTGAATCCTCATGCAGTCATGGGGTGGCTTCTGTAGTTTGCTATTGATTATTGTGGATGTGGTTGCCGCAGCTGCCCTGGGACAGGTGATTTGCATTACAGTGTAAGGAGGATGAGAGAGACTAGGTAGCTGCCTGAGCTGCTGCCACTCCCCTTTGCTCTTGCTCTTTGCTGCTGGCATGAAAGGCTGCTCTCTGCCATGAGCCTCTCTGCCTTGGAGCCAACTGAGTTTGGACTCAAACCTCCAGTAACTGTGAACTAAATAAACCTTTCTTTCCTTCAAAAAATAATAAAAATAATAGAAACACACACACACACACACACACACACACACAGAACTTCTTTCCTCTTCCACCTCTCCTTTCTCCAACCCCCTCATCCCTCTCTCTCTCTTTATTTTTATTGCCCTATTTGTCCTAAATTGTTTTGTCATCAAAGCAGGCTCCCTCCATATAGTGGTTAAAAAAAAAAAGCAGACTCAAATTTTCCCATGCCCACATGTTAGAGGGAAAAGACCTCTTCTTTACATAAGCAACCAAAATAATGATGTCGAAAGACTCCAAATGGCCTAACCTGAATCTCCTGCCTACCCTGAACCAACAACAACATCCTGGCATGTGGGATACTGCCATTAGCCAGCGTGACACCATAAATGGTAACACTCTCCCTAAAGAGGTGGGGTGACACCATAAATGGTAACACTCTCCCTAAAAAGGAAAAGAAGTTTGTTTACCTAAGGAAAAAGAATGGATTCTGCCCCAGTTAAAAATAATAGATATATCCTCCATCACGATTCACAGAGAAACTATAGTTGAGTGTTAAAGAGTTTAAATCTGAATTGCAAAACCAGAAATGTGCTGCTAAGACTTGTGGTTTATGAGAATGTAGTCAAATGACAATGGCCAGAAAAGCTAATGATTTTAATTTTCCGGGAGACGCATGAAGAGATCCACATGATCCATGGTTCTCCGAGTAAACAGAAGTTTTGAAGTTTGATTTACAAGAGTAATAGAGTATGATTTACAATTCAATAATCCAGGCATTAGCTATGTCCTCTTTGTTCCACATAGAGAGGTGCTTTATTTTTGAGAATTTTGTCAAAATTTTTAATTTTTATCATCTAAAGCTTCCAGTCCATAAAATGCAACATGTACTACTCTAGCACCCCATCAAAAGAGGAAGACTGGGAGGCCAGCACACTCAGAATTGGAGCCAGAGCTTGGCTACTGACATTGCTGAAGTGTACATTCATTCTTGTATACTTCTCAGGTGCTTTCTAAATTCTAGAGGATCACGCTATATGTTTCTGTCCTGAATTCTGACAAGGAACATCCACAGGTATCTGAATAGTTTGTGCTAATGATATCTAAAATTTTTCATGGTTCTTTTTAAATTTTATTTTATTTTATTTGTATTTTAGGACAGGGTCTAGAGGGTGTATAGGGTCTCACTGCATAGATGGAACTCACAGTGATCCTTCTGTTTAGAACCTCCCAAGCACTTGGATTACAGGCATGCACCACCGTGCCCAATCTCCATCACCCTCTCAGTGCGCCCCTAGGGTGGGGCCGGCAGCAGGCCAGGGGATGGAACTCTCAGCCCCTGCATCTGCCTAAGCAGGCACTTTAATCCGCTGAGCTATTTGGCTGGCCCTTCATGGTTCTTTTTCAAAGTTCTTTAAATTATGTTCTTAAACTTTATCATTTGCAGTAAGTGTTGAAGAAGGTAAGAGCATCATCATGCAATGCCATGGGACTTTGCCAGAGATGAACAGCTGGTGAACGGTCTTGTGCACGGGTATGATGATAATTGAGCCTGTCATGGTTCTATTTCTGTCTCCCTTCATTTAAGACAAGGCAGAGCAAATCAATAAAAGCTGCTGTGCTCCGTGCAGAGGGAAAGTGTGCTCCCTTCTCCCTCCAGACCACCTCATCCACCCACAGCCACACTCCAAGAGTTTGACAGAAGGTGGCACTCCAACCCGTATGGCAACACATTGAGAAAATGTCCCTCTTGTGCATATCCTTTATCTGTGAGGAGCTGGGGTCCTCAAGCTTGTCTCCAGAACTTCTCAATTGCATCATTGGACACTTCTGGGAGCCGTGGTGACAGCTGATGCTTATCCTAGTTTAGCCGAGAAAGGGGCCACGTTTTCTTCTGCTGTTTTGCAGAGATGTTTGAGTAGGTAACTGAGACAGCAGGTCTCATTGTGTGTTCATAATTGTGAAGAGATTCTGTAGTCCCAGAAGCGCTGAAATCAGCAAATCACTAAGAAAGATGAGAAAAACAGCTCAGAAGCAGAAAAGCTGACCAATTCCAGCACTGAGCCAGGGCGACTATCTCACTCCCACAAGGTCTGAATATTATAGCTAGGTTAGTGTGGAGCATTTCAGGGATCCGAGTCACTGTGTCAGAGCCAAAGCAGTGTCACTGGACTAGTGAGAAAGGCTGCTTGAAGGAACAGAAGGCAGCCACACGTCCTTATTAGTCCACAAAAACATATATCAGGACACAGGTCTGCCACAGGCATGACATCAAGGTAGAGATGGGTGAAGAATGAGAAAGAGAAGGAGAACGTTAGTGTACAGTATGGCACTTGCTAACTTCAGGTGGAGAAGAGGAGATGGAAGAAAGTTAAATAAATGATCTGGGCTGCAGTTCCTGGAACCAACTAAGGGAAACTATAAATAGCAAGCTCCCTAAGTAGGGAGCATGGCTGTCTGGAGGGTGGGATCCGGGAGGGTACATTTTCCAAGGAGCCTACCAACGCCCTCAGAAGTCTTTTGTTTTCTCCCTTAATGGGTCTCATCAGCACTTTAATATCCCCAAATAACTCTAATGGCAGCAGCACTCCCAGAGGACCAGTTGGCAGGGGCCTGTGGGCCAATCTTCTCCAAATAGGGCCGCTTGCTCTTCCCCGCCCCCGCCCCCCCCCCGCTTGTCCCTCACAGCTCAGAGGCCAACAGGGATGTCCCTTTGGCCTCAAGGAAGGAAAAGCTGTCACTGTACCTCAGATTACTTTTTCTCTCAATTTGGTGGAACTTAGTCAGCACATCTGCCTTTTATGAAAGCTTATTAAAATAATCTTGTTTGCATGAACTAGTAACAACAGAAATAACATATCTACTATGAGTTTTTGCTTTAATTTACTCCACTGAAAACGCCGCTACTCTTTTTCACTACTTTCTCCTTTTCACTACTCTCTCCTTTTCAGCTACTTTGTAACTATGTTATTTTTTTCAGACATTTCAAATTAGCAGTGTAGTCAGTCCAACCCTTCCACACTGCAAGTGTAGACTCTCCTCCCTACTGGTACTTCTTTTTTGCTCCTGACCCTTATCCAAAGCTGCCTAAAGGCAACAATGTGCAGTTTGCAGGATTTGCCTGCAGCGCCCTTTCTCCATGTCTCATCCCTTTTCCTCTGCTCTTTTAAGGGCCCTTCACTTTCTTGCCCTCAGGCACCCGGTGAACTAGAAGTTCCTGGCTGTTATGAAGCCTCTTTAGTAGTAAGAATCTGGTTATTCACCTATGCCCAGGCCAGTTCGCTCTGGGAAGCTTAGCATGCAGCCACAGGTAGGACAGACCTAGAAAGCTTCTCAGGCTGGTCACAAGCTGTGAAACTCTAGACCACTCTATCTGTCTGAGCCTTGATGTTCCCATCTGCCAAATACGACACTGATTTCAAAATGCTCTCTCACATCTGGCATTCTCCTCACAGCTTTGTCCTGCCTGGATCCACTTCACCCCTTTGCCTTACCAACTTTTTTCTTTAAAAAGCTTCCGTTTAGTTGACATGTAATGATTGTATGAGTGGGGCATGGTGGTGTGTGCCTGTCATCCTGGCTCTTGACCAACTGAGGGAGAATTCCAAGTTCAAGGCCAGCATGGGCAACATAGAGAAACTCTGCCTCAAAAACAGAAAACAGAAAAAATAAAAAATAAAAAAATAATTGAGGATACAGCTTGGTGGTTTAGCATACCTTTTGTTTGATTCCTAGAATTGCAATAATGATGATAATAATCATAACAGGACATATTTATGATGAATGGTACGATAATTCAGTACATTTACATAATACATAATAACAAGATCAAGGTGATTTGCATTTCTCTCTAACACTAGTTATTTGTGCTGCGAGGCTTTGAACTTCTTCCTTTTACTTTTTTATAAAATAGGCAATAAGTTGTTGGAAATTTATAGGTAACTCTAGTCACCATAATGTGATCGCAAACACTAGAACTTACTCCTCCCACTTAACTGCAGTCTGATGCCTATTATCCCACCGTCCTTTATTCCTCCTAACTTACTCTTCCTTGCCTTCAGCAATGACTATTTTTCTCTCCAAAGAGATTAAGATGTTTTGCTTCTATATGTGTGAGATCATTTAGTATTTGTCTTGCAGTTCCTGGATTATTTCACTCATAAAAATCTTGTTTCATCCATGTTCTACAGAAGGTAATGTTCCATCTTTTTATGTCTGAATACCATCCCATCACATATCACATTTCTTCATTCATTCATCCACCAATGGATGCCTGAGTTTATTCTATATGTTGGCTATTGTAAACGGTATCATTCTTTCTGGGCTGGCTATCTCTTACTCTTCAAACCTCAAATTAAAGTGTACCTCTGCGAAATACTCCCTAACAAGCTTTAATTAAAATGTGCTTTTGAATATAGAGGGTGTATGCTTCCCCCCCCCATGCTCCCTTTCTGTTCAGCAGTTATCTTATGCTATTTCATTCCTGTATTTGATTCTAACTTTTAAAAAAATCTGCCTCAGTTGCTTACTGTTAGATTCATGAGGGCAACGAGCCCAGTCGAACCCCTTCCTCATGAGACACCCAGGTACGGCACTCAGTGCTGTGCATGATGAAGGACTCTATTGACACCTCACCTTCCACTTCAAAGAGTGAAGCAGCCACCAAATTAGAAACAACAGAGGGTAATTATTCAGATTATTGCTATGGATAGCTAGTCAGAAGCCTACATATTTGATAGAGACTTGAAAGCTGTCTTGGAATTTGAAACGCTATGTAGTGAAGAAAAAAGTTGCTATCGTTTGGATCTTAGGTTCTATAATGCCCCACATATTGAAGGCTTGGACGCCAACACATGGCAATACTAGGAAAGATGAAACCTTTAGGAGCTGTGGCTCAATGGGAAGAAGTCAAGTCTCTGAATGTCCTTAAAGGTGACTCTGTTTCTTCCCTTGTCTCTCTTTGTTTTTCATCCCCCATGCAGTGAATATGTTTCCTCTATGATGTACTCCCAATGGGATGTATGGTACTGCCACATGCTCAAAATGGACAGGGACTGAAACCTGTAAAGACTGAGCCAAAATAAACCTTTGCTCCTTCTAAGTTAATTGTGGCAGCTATTTTGTCACAGTAACACAAAGCTGACTGTACAAAAGGAGAAGACTAATGTATGATTTCACTGAACAGTATCCCCATAGAGAAGCTGGAAGTGAGCTTGCAGAAGAAAGAACACCTTACGTGATTGACTTAGGGGTATATTTGGCTTTCTATGGTTGGTCCACAGTCACAACTGGGAATAAGAAGAGAAGTTGGTAGTCACTGGCCAAGCACTGATGCTCTAAGCTGACTGCTGCAGGGGTTGTAGGTCAGAGGTCTTCTGTCATATGTCATCTGTCAACTCTGCTTGTATATTGTCTTCCACATGGTAACTTCCTACACCCAGCTCACAACCTACTTTCTTAAACAATCTATTGGGGGAAATACATTAATAACAAATAATGAGTTGTTAATATATATTAATATATCAAAGGACAATCATTTGAAAGAGAACTGGCATTTATTAGAGCTATTGAGGATTTGAACAAAAGGATAGATAATAAATATGACCAGTGAGTGGAGAACTAGTTGGCCACAACTTAGATTATCTTATTCAAGTCACACTTGAATATGTTTTGTGAAATATGTTTTGTGCTAGTCTTGAAACTACCCAAAAAGCAATGAGTTAAAATTTCAAACAATGTTAAGCTCATTCAGGAACACCATCAGGAAAGATGTTTGGTGTGTATGCACTGACATGAGGACATTCCATGCGTTCTGACCTCTCCAGTCCCAGTGTTCAGGACTGTTCGTCCCTTCTCTTTCCAGATTTAGACTCTGCCCTCCAGCACACACCCCACGTCTTCCTCCTCCACTCAGTCATTATCAACAACAGGTGCACAGCTCTTCTGCTCTCCTCTCCATTTCTGAACCTCTTATCTGTGTCAAACAACATGCAATGACATTCTGCAGCGGAGTGTTGATTGTATTGTTATGTCTATGCTTTTCCTCACCCAGTAAATTAGATGCTTCTGTCCATCACAGTAGTCCCAATATATGCAACTCAATCAGCTGGCCTACGTGAATGCTCTCCTCAATAGCAGTGGGAAGTCAAGATGTTAAGATTAAAGAAATAGAAGACTATCTTACCATATGTGGATATATGAAAAGTGATATGTCATATTTAACAGCATTGTATCTAACCGGGTTGTTTGGTTCATGCTTGATTGTACTGTGTGTGCATTCTTAGGTAAATTCTTAAAATAATCCTAAATGTTGTGTCCCTTCTTTATGAAAAGAAGAAATAATATTTGTTCTATGAAAAACCTGATTTTACCACCTAGTAAGTAAACAACAAATATTATTTAAGTTTTCAAAAATTCATGTCAAGTATTATAATTTGTTAGGAATTACCTATTATATGTATCTCTAAATACTAGGTTATTATAACTAGACTTGTTTTTAAAGCATTTTGATAAATACAAAAATTAAATCACTCAAATATTCAAATGTATGCATGGAATATATTATTATAATTATTTACTTCAGTAGTATCATGGTCCAACAATAGAAATTTATGTAAGTGTATACCATATTGCATTGCTATACATTAAAAATAGACACCTTATAATGGAGAAGTGGTCCTTTTCTTTTTGAGCAACACAGGGATAATATGCTCACCAAATGGGCAAACATGAGATAGCAAAAGAATAGAAGTCATTATGATGTATGATATAAAGACATAAACATGGAATCAGAACAAATAAGATCTACCATGTGCTAATATATGGCTTTGAATAAGCCATTTGTCTTCACTAAGTCTTTCACCACACTTGTAAAGTGAAGATAATGACACTTAAAATTGGTAAAATACAAATGTGAAGGGACTTCTGCCTTTGCCTGTCACTGACACATTTGCCACAGGAAATTATAGCACAAGGGAACTAGAGATATAAGATAGGATGCACACAAATAAATGCAGGTGGAGGGCTGGAAAGTTGTGTTGGTAACCAAGATCTGAGAGCCAAGATACCTGGAGAGAAGGAATCATTAAGACCAGGCCTATTTCTATGTGGTCATTTCCCATTAGGAGCCTTGGTTTATTTTTGGTACGACTGAGAGTTGGACAACTCAGGAAAAAGATGGTTGCCAAAGGGCAGGGAAGACAACAGCTTCTGGGACTATCATGGGACTGTGAAGATGAAAACAGGAGCTCAAGCCAAAAAGGAACCAAGGGCTCAAGGGACCAAGAGCATCAAAATAAAGAGGCATGGAGCAGTGGGCCTGATGTCCTTTAATACTCCCCATTAGGCATGTGCCAATTCTCCATTGAACAGTGTCAGAGGTTGAGAAGCTAAGTGAAAAGAAGCAGAAAAGAAGAGAGACTTGGCAATTGTACAAAACTGGGTAAACAAAACTTGGAATTCAAGACTGCCAAAGAAAGGAGGTCACGGAAAACACTCTAGTCTTTTAGTCTGCTTGGACCCTTGGCAAGCTTCATTGTAGGAATGGAAGGTTAGAAAAGCAGTTGACTGAAGATTTAAAGAGACAGCATGCTAGTACTAGGTCAGATTGTTTCCTGGCTGGATTTTGGTTTCCCAGTTGGCAAAAAGATGGGTGAGTTCTCCCCTAAGAAGGAAAATCAACTAAACTACATAGTGCTTTAAAAAAATACCAGGCATTTCACTAAAATAGCTATATATAACAATAAATAAGAGTCAAAATGGAAAGACAAGAAGCGGAATCAGAAGTGAGTGGGAACCTGAGTTTTTTCCAATATAGTTCTTAAATTGATTCAATTAACAACTGTAAATTAAAGGTAAATATAAAATTTAAGAGATGAGAACTCCAGGCCCAATAGTCAATTAAAAATGTCCATACTTAAAAAATAGTACAATGTGACTGAAATCAAGGGAGGGCAGCACCAGGTATCAGTGTTGTAAATCTTGGAGTTAACGGATAGAGACTAAATAATTGCTGACAATGAGGTAGTAATTGTCAGCAATTAGGGTCTGTACTTTCCTAGGCAGAAAAAAGAAGAGGCTTGTCACCTTTTTCCAGTCCTGCACTGAGTTGAGGCCACTTTGCAATGTCAAGGCTCTGTCAACTTCTGTTTCTCCTCTCTTCTTGGAACACAAGCATGGGCTCTGACACAAGTCCAGTTCCTGATGGGGTCTATATTCTAGTTGTAATCTACTCAATGCAGTAGAACTGGGGAATATTCTGCTCTTCTTTTCAGATGTGGCAACTTAGGATTTTTATTGCCTACTCTGTGTAGTTTCTGAATTTTGAAAATGTGTTGAGGGACGTACAACCTTTTGGTGAAGATCCTTGATGTCTCCACTTTGACTTTGTCAAACTGGGAAAAGTCTGTCTTGTTTGCCATTTCTCCACCCTTTTCCCCAAAACTGATCTTGAATTCTTATCCTGCTGTCCATATCAAGAAACTGAAAATCCTTCTGGGAAAAGGTGCAGATATACACATTTTTCACCTCTCTCATTTTTACAATCTTAGTTCTTCTAGTTGGTGATGTTTCAGCAGCTTTCTAATGCCTTCAAACAAATAATTTTGACTTTAGGTGAATTTTAAGTTGACCTCAAGAGAGTATTTACCTCCTACTATGCCTTCCTGGTGAGTTGGACTAATAATGCTGACTGTTGACAAGATGTAGAGCAACTGGAACTTTCATGTAGTTCCACTGAGAATGAAAAAATACATTCTATGTTCACCAGCGAATATACACAATAACCTAAACTCAAAAGACTATCATAGAAGAAAGAATATACGAACTGCTTGAGATTGATTCAGAAGCACTACAACCAACATTGAAGGGGTCCATGAATGTCCACAGTGTGTAGTATTTCTGGTTGTGTCTATGAAGTGGTTTCTGAGTGAGACTTACATCCGCTTCAGTGGACATAGACAGAAGGTTGTCCTCCCTGATGTAAGGATATGAAGGAGTATCACCAAATCTACACAGGGCTGAATATGATCAAAGACTGGGAGGAATTTGCTTCTTTGTCCTCCTGTCTGGCTTGTGCTGGGATGTTGGTCTTCTGTCTTTGTACTGAGATAACACTTTCTATATTCCTGATTCTCCAGATCACAGGAGTCCAGCAGATCACAGAATTTCTCAGCTGCCATAATCCCCTGAGCCAATTCCTCAGAATAAATCTATATGCACCAGTGCATATACAGGTACTGGCTCTGTTGCTCTGGGGAACTCTAATATAACATATCCATCACAATGACTTTCACAGTTTCAAACAACAAAAAAAAAACCCTACAACTAGAAATGAAACAACTGGAGATTTAAAAAGGCATTGAAAACAGCAAAACAGCACAAGAGGCTGTTATCACTACTGGAAATATAGTTGAAGTGCAGAAAATATTCCCATGTCCTAGAAATTCATGCAAATTCAGTTTCTAATATTCTACATCACCTCTGAAAATTCATGAACTGAAATCAAAAATAACGAAAGGGAAAAACAAAAATCTACTGATCTTGAGATAAGCTTAGTAGTAGCACTTGAGACCTTGCTAATACAAGTTGCTTTGTGCTCCTGAGAGCTATAGAACTTCCAATGTTTTTGACATCCCATGTTATCTCCAGCCCAGCACAAATAGTTGGCTGTATATTTCTGCATTGCTTTGGTCTGATGTATGTCACTCAATGTTGTCATTTATGTTTGTAAGTCTCAAAATCTAATTTGAGCTGTTGTACCTTAAATCTGGCATTTGTGAAGTGTGAGGAAGGTAGTGATGGATTGCACAGCTTATCTCAATGTTTGACAATAATGAGTTCTTCTTCCAGCAACCAAATGTTCCTGATGTCATTTGTGGTTAGACATCAGAATAATGTGTTTTCTCCCTGCACTAGTATTTTGATAAAGATTGGAGAAGGCATAAGGACCTTACTAAAGTTACACAATGCAGAATTTACCCATAGAAGAGGCTCAATATCAAGGACTATCAACACTTGAACAAATCTCATAAATAAAATAAATTATATATGAGGCTCATTTTTCTCAAAAGTACAAATTCCTGACTTTAGAAATGTCAGCATGTTTAGTAAAAGCAACTTGCCTGAACTTTAATTGTGGACTCTTAAATATAAAAAGTTCAATATTTTTGCAGACAGACCTTGAATGTAGGGCTTGAGTGGAACATCATTTCTTATTTAAAGCAAGACTGCTGATTTTTTTTTTTAAAGGAAAGGGACATCTCCATGTTGGATGATATTTTTTCTACCTGGATCTTTTAAAATATCTGTATTTTTAATATAATTTTAAACAGAAAAAATGTGTAGGAATAATATAAGGAATTTCTATATATGCATTTTCCCATAATCACCAGTTATTTATAATAAGTTTTCCTCCTTTTTCACCTTTTCTCAGATATACACACACATCTACACACATTTCTATTTGAGAATAAATTGAAGGCATTATGCTCCTGCTCCTTAACCCTTAAGTATTTCTGTGAATATTTTCTCAGGAAAAGGTCCATCCAAGCCAAGTGTGTTGGCACATGTCTGCACTCCCAACACTGGGAAGCTGAGCAGGAGGCTTGCAAATCTGATCAATTTAGTGTGTCTATATCAAATATTTTTAAGAAGGACCTGGGACGTAGATCAGTAGGAAAGCTATGGGTTCAATTTCCAGTACTACAAGAAGGAAGGAAAGAAGGAAGGAAGGAAGGAAGGAAGGAAGGAAGGAAGGAAGAAAGGATGGTAGGAAGGAAGGAAGGTAAATTTAAGATTAAAGTGCTTTGTTGTGCTATTATTTAAACCACCACCCATATTCTAATTGTACCAATTTTCCAAGTTGTTTTCTAGTCCAAGATCTAATCCAATATAGTCCAATACCTTTATTTATCTAATCTCTTCATTCTCCTTTGATCTGCACAGCACTTCAGAGATTATTTGCCCTTTTGCCCTTGATTTTTCATGAGCAAAAGACACTGAATATGTAGCATATTCCTCAAATTGGATTGTTAAATGTTCCTTCCCAAGGAGATTCAGGCCATGGCACAGGTCAGCACAGACACGACAGAAGGGTTGCTGTATCCAAATGGTACCACATCTGTAAGAACACAATGCTGGCTTGGAGTTGACTCTAGCTTCATCATTTGGTTAAAATCGCCCTCTGGTTTTCCTCAAATGTCCACCTGCTGACTTTGCCATCTACAGGAGATTCTTCTACACTTACTAGCCCTTCTAGATTGAAGCTCTGGTATCTTGCTGTAGAAGAGGGTTTCACTGTTCTTCTACTAATTTGTTTATTAATTTGATTCATTTTGTGTTTGCATTTTAACTGATGAGTTATGTAACCCACTAGTATTATCTTTTTATGCTCAGTTGTTTAAGACTTGACTGTCTCTTGTTGTGTGTGTGTGAGAGAGAGAGAGACAGAGAAAGACAGAGAGAGAAAGACAGAGAGACAGAGAGAGAGAGAAAGAGAGAGAGAGAGAGAGAGAGAAAAATCAGTTGCACATATGTGCCTCTGTGTGTTCATATTCCTATGAGAATTTTCCTTGGAGCATTTCTTTATTCTGTGGTCAAAAAGAAGTTCCAAGTTCATTTGCCCTAGTACTAAAATGAATCTTCTCTTGAAGGTGGAGCTCTCTTTGCTTGGAGTAGATGTTGGTATTTCTGAAGTGTCATTGCTTTGGGGCACTTTCAGTGGAGGTGGAATACATATATGTGTGGATATCCCTCACAGCCTCATAATATCACGCGAGGGGGGATTTTCAGAGGCAGCTGAATCTAGTTAGGAATTGCCTCTCATGGTCCAATGCTGGGTTTGAGGGTGTGAGTGCTGCACCCACCTTAGGACAGGTAGCCTGCGTATGATACAAGGGACCAAAAGAGGCTTGCTTTTTCCTTCCTTTGTGCTTGAAAGCAAAGGGCACCCAGTAAAGTGAAGGCCCTATCTATCATTACTATGGCTGGGCCTATTACTACTGCTACTATTTACAGAATGCTACCATGTGCTGCTTGTCAGGAATGCACAAATACCCCCATGGAAGGGGAGGAAAGCTGAAATGCGGTGGCACAGCTGCAGCTGAATAAAGGCGTGCAGCCCAGGTGCCCCTGACCGTCTCAGCCTCACCTGAGAACTCCAGCAGGGAAGGCAGGCAACACTGTCGTCGTCGGGACAGGGCCGAAGGGCACCGCTCTAAGGGGATGCAGCCTTGGCTTCCACTCCTCAGCCACGTTCCTGACACCAAAAGCCTCTCAAGCACCAGCCTCTTTGTTTTCTCTTCACAGTAAGTCTACATATTGGGAGACTTAGTTTCCATTTTATAAACGAGGACATTGAAAACCGAGTCAGCATAACCATGACTGGCAGGAATGGTGGGCCCTCCATTCAGTTATATTGCTCTGTAGAATGTCTACTGTTCTGCTGGAGATAGAAGAATTAATGAGGTAATCCCTGGTAAAGGCCACACACCAGAGATCTCTGTTGCTCTCTCACTCTCTCGTTGTCTCTCTCTCTCTCTCTCTCTCTCTCTCTCTCTCTCTCTCTCTCTCTCTCTCTC
>NDGN011491419.1:8348-23618 GCA_002564285.1 Tympanoctomys barrerae | reverse complement strand
CCAGGCAGGAGCTGCCTTGGCTAGATGGCACTGTCCCCTCTACTCCCATTACTCAGTGGGGAGCCCAGGGCTAGACAGGATCAGGGATCCACCAAAGTGAGATGCTGACATCTGGACCCTGGGAACAACTCTCTCTGCTGCCACCCCCCATGGCTGAGGGGCTGAGGCAGAGAAAGGGACAGAAAGAGCTTCTCCAGCACACATCTTGTCCCCTGAAAGAAGCAAGCGGGGAGAATCGGGTTGGGAGATGGTGCTGATGTGGCCAGCAGCCCAGGCTAGGCACCAACCCAGGCTGGGCACCAACAAAGCTCACAGGCAGCCACCATCAGGACGGCCCTGAGCACCACATGTGTGTACTCTCTGTGGTCTCTTGTGAGGGCATCAACACTCCTCTTGCTCCCAAACCACCCTGTACTCCCATCTCTGCCCCTCCTGCATCTGCAGACCCAGCCTTCCTAGGACTCCACGGGCCCTTGAGTCAGCTTCTAACACAGGCCTGGGGGCTTGCAGGGGCCACAGTAATGACAGCAGTGACCACAGGGAGTACTCTGATATGCTAGCAAGGTCCCATCCCCTTCTGCCTCCCACGCTGGGTGACCTGGACTCAGGGGCCTATTGGGTAGGTTCTGGGCATGGTGAAGCCTGCACTTGGAGCCTGTGGGATGCAGGGTATGGCCCACGCACTTCTCACTAATGTCCTGGATCCTCTGCTCTGGCCGCTGGTGGTGCTGGTACTGCTGATTATGCAGGTAGTTCTCTTTCAGGTAAATCTCCCAGGATAGCAGGGCTGCCTCCTCATTCTTCTCCAGCTTGTTCTCTATTGGGCAACAGAGGGACATGAACTCCTCTTGACACCCTGGGCCCCCTGGGAGGGCAGCAGCAGCCTTTGTGGTTACCAGGGTTTTAGAAGGAGCCATATACTGGCCCCTGGGTCCCTGTCTGCACTGTGACCAGGACCGTACTCTGAGGACACAAGGGCTGGGGGTGGCTCACTGAGTTGTGTGTGTCTCTTGGCAGGGGTCTTCAGGACCACCCTTTTGACCAGCAGCTGCAGGTGGCTGAGCAGGATGAATGGGGGCGGTGCTGGGGGCCGGCCATGGTATTCCTCAATCAAGTCGTGGCGTTGGAACTTCCAGATCTGGTCCGTGTGCTCCTGCACCTGCTGAAATGTGTAGCTGGGGGCACAAGAGGGGCATGGACATCAGCAGGACATCAAACGGACCTAGCTCATGGTCCAGGACGGGGGACCCCAAGACCAGAGAAGCAGCTCCAGGAGGTCAGCTCCAGACTCGGAGGAGTAAGACCACCAAGCGCCTGACTCCCCACACTAGGAGGGGAACCAGGGAGAGAAGGCAGAAGTAGTGGGGTCATGTGGGTCTCAGCAGCCTCAATGACACTGGTGCAGGGACCAAGACTGCTACGTGACCTATCAGAGGAGTTCACTGTTGAGGCCCACAAGCCCAAGACCAGGGCACTGTCTCTCTCCTGCGGGCTTATAGATACCAACTCAGGTGTGCAAGGTAGATGGGCCTTGGCAGAGCAAGTACAGAAGGAGGGGGTCCCCTGGCCCCACTCAGTTACCCTGCCTGGGGATAGGGTCATCTCATCAAGCCTGGCCCCTATATCTCAGCTTTAGAGCATAGGCTCTCATCACAGCATCTTAAAGCAAAAAGGCTACCCAGAGCTCTGCAGACAAGAGGGCAAGCCAGCACCTAACTAAACCAGCAGAGGAGGATTTTCAGAGGCTGGAATCCACCTTCAGAGGCTGGAGGGTGAGGGCTTGAAGGATTCTCTGAAGTACAGAGCTGCTGTGGACACAACAGCAGGCGCTGCCAGGTCCTGCCCTGAACATCAGGGTCTTCATCCATGGTCTCCTGCTTCCCTGGCTCCTCCTCTTCCAGCCTCTTGCTTTATTTAGGAGCTTCCTTTGATCCAAGCTTACAAACTATGGAAGGCCTATTATCCCAGCACTTGGGAGACTGAGGTGGGAAGATCACACAAATTCAGCCAGCCTGGCCTACACAGTGAGTTCAAGGCCAGCCTGAACATAAACAAAACACTGTTTTAAAAACTCCACCTCCCCCCCAAAAAAAAAATCCACTGACAGAAGTATAGTGGGGCCTCCAGAGCCTGGGTCCAGAAGGGCTATCAGAAGACCTGCCACGTACACTCCCAGGATGTCTGCAGGCCCAAGAAGACCACAGCTGGCAAGACAGACCACTACTAAAGCCCCAAAGTTCTAATGAGATGAAATGTTTCAAAACACCAAAGATTTAAAAACACCTAGGCATTTCCAGAGGAGTAGCTACTCTGTTCATTTTCTGTTGCTGCTCCAACAAATCACTACAGACATAAAAGAATCAAATTTGTTCTCTCTAGGTTCTGGGGGTCAGTGCTGGTCTGACCCCAGAGTGTCACAGGGCCAGTGCCCCTGGAGGCTGGGGGATGACTGACTCCCTTGGCTGTGGCACTGTGTCCCCAGACTCTGATATCAGATGACATTTCCTATCTCCCTCTCACACAGACCCCTGCCGGAGGTTGTTCACCATGGCTTATTGTTGTGGTTTATATCTACATGTTCCCAGAGCCTCGTGGCACATGAGGTGGGGGGACTTGAAAAGGTCATTGGACCATGGGGCTCAGCTGACTTGTAGTTGGGAGGCAGAGCCTGATCAGAAGAGGTGGTCCCTGGGGACACAGCCTGATGGCTTCATCTCCCTTCCCTGCTCCTCCCTTTTCTACTTCCTTTGCTCTATGCTGTGAGCAGTTCTCCTCAGACAGGCCCTCTGCCATGCTGCCTGCCTTGCAGCCAACTGACTATGGACTAAAACTTCTACATACTGTAAGCCAAAGTCAATCTGTCCTTTCTTAAGCTGTGGATCTTAGGTATTTTGTCCCAGCAAGAAGGAACTAGGCACATGTGTGCAAACCCTGTGTTGGCACATAAGTCCCTCACTGTGGGAAAAGCAGACATAGTTGTCCAGAGATGAATCAGAGCCCAAGAAAAATGAGCCCAAAGGAAGCCTCAACTCAGCACAGTCAGAGGTGGACAGTAGCACAGAAATGCACCCAGGGGGCAAAGACACAGGCAGAACCTCAGGAGAGAGTGAGGGTCCCTGAGCAGCCAGCACTGCAGCTCACTCCTGGGCAGAGTGATGAGTACTCTTACAGCTATTCACACAGAATGAGGCTAATGCCAGCAACCCATAGCAGGCACCACAGCTGAGCAGGACACAGCACCATCAGCCCCCCAGGGGCAGTGATAGGGATGGACAAGCAGTGACCAGAGAGGAGAGGCTGTACATGTCCTCCCAAGAATGTTAGGAGGTCCTCCTGCCTCCAGAGGATGGGCACACTAGGGTCC
This sequence comes from Tympanoctomys barrerae, assembly GCA_002564285.1. Taxonomy (NCBI): domain Eukaryota; kingdom Metazoa; phylum Chordata; class Mammalia; order Rodentia; family Octodontidae; genus Tympanoctomys; species Tympanoctomys barrerae. The sequence continues at coordinate 20,254 of NDGN011491419.1, read as the reverse complement.
TTCTCAGGACCGTATCTATCGGGTCTTCTGGGAGAATGGTGGGGTAGTCACTGGCTAGGGACCCCACACATGTGCCAGCCACATTAGGCACTCACTTGAACATCGCGATGAGGAGGTTGAGCAGCAGGATGTTGGTGAAGAGCAGATAGAGGCAGAGCAGGATGACTGTGAGCCACTCCGGGAAAGCGGGCTTCTGCTGTGTGATGTCACTCTCAGGGCACTTGGGCTTGTAGGGATCCGTGCCATTGGGACTACAGTGTGCCAGGTCAAAATTCACGCCTGGAGTCAGGAGTGCAGTGGGAAAGCCATGGTGATGAGGCAGCCATGAAGGTGCCAGCCAGAAGGGACCTTGGCCACCCAGTCACTGCCAAGGAACCCCACAGGACTGGACACCTGCATATCCAGTGACAAAGTCCAACGGGAAGCTCTGTCCATTCCAGGCATTCTCCATTGGCAGGTACCACAGCTCCCAGGGCAGCCCAGAGCCCACCCAGGACCCAGCCATCCCAGGTGGGCACTTCCTAAGGCTACCATTATCAGAGGCTGGGAGTCCCAACCCTGCGGAGTTCATTTGGTGGGAAAGAATTTTAAAAGAAAAAATTAACAATAACATGAAAAAGGATGAAATACTTGGGAGTAAATTTAGTGCATAATGTGAGAGATTTATGCACTAAAATCTACAAAACATAGTTTCAATCAATTAAAGATCTAAATAAGAGAGAGGATACTCTGATGCATTTTTGACATAAGTTGACCCAAAATATATGTGAACCAAAAGGGTCCAGAAGCCAAATCAACCTATGGAAAATGAACTCAGTTGAGGGACTGATGCTTCTCAATTTCAAAGCCTAGAATAAAGCTATGGAAACCACAGCAATGAGGTGTCAGCACGAGAACCGACATGCTAAAGTGGAGAGGCTAGACACAAACCCTGACATGAATTGTCAATTGACTTCCCAAAGGGGTGCCAGGACATCCTGAAGAGAAACAACAGTGCTGCCAACAAGTGATGCTGAGACACATAGATATCGACAAGCAAAACAATGGCCCTTACCTCACACCATATACAAAAATAATGTAACTGAGTCAAAGACCAAAAAGAAGGAGCTAACATTATAAAACTTTTAGAAGAAAACATAGACATAAATCTACGTGGCTTTTGGGCCAGACAGATAGTTTAGTGGACTAAAGCCCTGCTTAGGCAGGCTCAGCAACCGGTTTGATCCCCGATGTGCTGTGCCAGCCCTGACCCCAGGGCACATTCAGATGGGCAATTGAGACTGGGCATGGTGGCACATGCCTGTAATCCCAGCTCTTGGGATTACAAAAAATGAAAAGAAAACTCCCTCAGTGAAAGATGCCAGGTGCAGGACTCCCGGGACATCATCCAAGTCATCTGAGCTGTTCAAGAAAGGCGAGTATGTGAACACAGGAAGTTGATGGGCAGCTAATTAGGCTGAGGGCAGGAAGCCAGGAGTGGCTGAGGACAGGTTGGCTGTCTTGTAGGGGAATGCAAATGCAAAATTCAGCTTTTGTGAAGCCCTAAAAGCCACTGATATGAGCACTTTACATAGGTAAAGTATGTACGAGGATTGCCATCTCACATAATCCCTCTGCACACACTGAGGGTGAGGAGGTACGGCAGTGTCTCCACTATACAAAGGGATAGGTGGCCTCTAATGCTGAGGCTTCCAGCAGATGCCCAGTGCCCTGGGCCACCTCTACCAAGTGATGGCCTCAACAGAGCAAAGCCCAGGCTCCCCAAGACACCTCTCACACCTCAGCTGGGCCCCCACCCCAGTCCTACCATCGATGTAGGCTGGGATCTGCCCGAAGATGGTGAGGTAGGAGTGATAGACGACCCCTCGGAAGATCCAGTCCACACGGCTCTCATTGTGGATGAGGATGGCTTGCTTGGCCACTCCGAAGGACACCACCCACACAGCCAGGAGGAAAAGGAAGAAGAAGACATCCTTCATCTGCAGAGGAGGAACTGGGCTTCACTGTCCCTCTCTTCCACCGTGCCCAGCAGCCAAAGGGGAGGTCACAGCCACCCAGGGCATAGGGAGTACCCAGAGGACCACAGGAGGAAGGAGCTAGGGATAGAGTGGAAGCCAGACAGGTCAGGAGGCAGCACAGAGAGGCACCAGACACAGGACATCACAGTGGCCACTGGACCCTTACCATCCGCTTCACAATGATTATCTTGGGCCCCAAAGTCTTGCTGACGGTAAAAATATGCATCAGGCGGAGGCAGAACATGATGAAGTCCAGGGAAAGGATGACACGCCCAGGATACAGTGTTGCTGGAATGAGCCTGCAGGCAGTAGGGCAAGGACAGCACTCAGGACTTAGTCAGCAAGCAGCCTGTAGCTCCCAGGGCCTGTGTCCAGCTGGGGGCTCCCACTGCGCCAAAGCTGGGGGCCCAGGAGCACAACCTCCAGAAGTCCAGCCTCAAGCAATGCAGCCAGACCCTGGGGACACCACACAAAACAAGGAGACTTGGCCAGGCTTGCCCTGCCTTAGGACAGGGGGACCCAGGTCTCACAGATACATAACCCCATCGTGGACAGAAAGTGGGCCAATAGGAGTGGGCAACAACAGAGGACAACCTGGACTTCAGAGCACAGCCCAGCCCTGAGTACCCTGGACAGCCACACAGCTACTCACCGGCACGTCAGCCCCACAATGAAGAGCAGGATGGCCCCCACATCCAGCTTGTTCCAGAAGTCGCTGAAGTACAGGGATGCCATCTTCATCAGCCCACACTCATCGGGGTCGTAGAAGAGCTACTGGGGAGACAGGGACTCATCCTCACTGTCACAATCCTCCTCTATGGAGGGAACTCTTTCCTGGTGGGCAGGAAAGAGAGGACCCCGACACCCCACAGGACCACAGGGTACCTGGAGCAGCACATGGGCCATGAGTGCTCTCTGGGACCTAGGACCCAGGACCCCTGCTGGATAAGAGTGTGTGTGTGTGTGTGTGTGTGTGTGTGTGTGTGTGTGTGTCTGTGTGTCTGTGTTCTTATGTCTGCATGAATGCTGGGGAAGCCCTTCCTTTCTGAAATAGGGGCCCCATGACTCCCTGTGTGGTTTACTACTATCTGGCAGCCAGCTGCCAGGTGGAGGGCAAGTGACCTAAAGAATCCACCAGGTCCCACTGGGCATCTGCTGGCAGCCCCAGCAGTCCCAAGGGACAGACTCAGAAAAAGAGCACAGCCTCCTTTTCTGGGGTAGACCAGAGAGGTGTCTCAATGGCATGGAGGCCCCAGGAGGGGCACAGCCATGGCCCTGCACTCAATGCCTCCCCAGGCGCCTCCCATCGGGCAGGTGGCCCCACTTCTGAAGGCTGGCGCTAGAGTCTGCAAGTGTGGGGAGCACAGTGAGTGCAGCTGAAGCCGTGTCTTTCTGGGTCCACTCCAGCCCCAAGAGGCAAGTGGCCCAGCCCCAGATGACAGTGCTCTGTGCAGTCTGCCCCATGTAATTGCCCCATAGAAAGGTACGGCTGGCACTCCAGGCTCAGCAGGGCCAAAGCGTTGCCCAGAGCTCTACCCCTGTGGGTTTCATGCACAGACTTTTACTGGAGCCACCAAGCCAAGCATCACTGCTATCAGCCAGCCTGTGAGTCCTCTAGCAAATGACCAAACATGGCGTGGTCACAGGAAGCCTCCCAGCAGGAAGAGGCTCATGGAACGGATTAGACAAGGATCTCATTGTTCCCAGAGCACTGAGAATTGGAGGTAGGGGAAGCAGCAGGTGTAGGGGGCAGATTTTCCCCAGGCTCTCTTGCAGAAGAGAGTGTCCTCCCTGCTGGGGCTTCTGTTCCCAGGGGAGCTCCAGGGAACAGCATGCACACCTGCCGCGTCTCCTCACACACTAGGGAGAAGAGCCAGAGGTAGATGAGGCACTCGCTCCAGGACGGCGTGGGCTGGAAGTCCACCATGAGCACATAGGCAAAGAGGCAGAGAAAGGCGAAGTAGGACAGGATGTTCAGGTGGAAGACGACCACGGGTGCGCTGAAGAAGGCACGGGCGCGGGCTGGGCCACTCAGGGCCCGCAGCCGCTTTTCCCTGTGGACATGATGACACACAGGAGGGCAAGCATGAGGGTCCAGACTTCAACAGACGCAACACAGGGGCAATGTGTTCAGGGAGGTATCACTGCTGCTCAAGGCTATGTACCAGCTCCCAAAGGATCACCTTGAGGAGCTTCATCCCTCTGGTCCTATGGATCCCAGACCATCACCTGCAGCCACAAGGCCCACCACAGAGGGAACTCAAAGGCGAACCTCTCACTTCCTGCCCAGGGCTATGGATGTCACAGCTCCCACCAGGGATACAGATTAGATATGAGGCCTGGGTGTTCCTGGCACTATCCCCACAAATGGGGGCCTGTCCACACTGTCCTTCACATGGGTCAGGGCTGACCAGAATAGTGCTGACCCATATCATCTTATCACCGAGACTGCTGGGAACAGCAGCTGCAGCTCTGTACCCTTGGGGAGCACTGGAAAAGCAAGCACCACTTCAGGGTGCCTGGGCTGTTCCCCTGTGCCTCAGTTTCCCCAGGACATACTGAGCACTGACAGCAGCTCAAGCCCATGTCTCCAGCTTCCAGAGCATGGGATTGGGGGGAGCATGAGGCCTACCAGCTACAGGAGGGGTTCAACCGATGGCCACCCAGGTTGGGGCCTTAAATCTGTCCCTGGGCTCTTTGGGGACCAGAACCACTGCCCAGCCCCTACTACATCCAGCCCATTGTGCTTCTGCAGAGGCTGAGGGTGGGGCTGAGCCAGGCCTGGGTCTTCAGCCACTTGGACCACAGACTGCTTCTTCTGAGAGGAAAAGGGCTGGCCTCAGGCTCTATAGAGTGGCCCTTGGCTTTGGCTGGATGCCCTCATGCAACCAAGTTCAGCACCAGCATCTCAACAGCAGTAGGGGGCACCATGTGCTGCACCCTACCCATTCACAGCCCAGGGCACATCAAGGTACTGGGGGCACAGCAGACAGAGCTCAACCCAAGGTGGGCACTGGGATGCAGCAGTAGGGCCCCCACCCCTGCTTCCTCCCCACCAGTATCTACCAGTCCAGGATCCTGGTACAACCTCGAGGCACGAGATTTCCAGGGAAAAGAGGCCCCCATGCCCAGCCACACCCTCAATCCAACCCAGGCACCTGAAGGAGATGAGGCCCGTGAGAAGCAGCGGGAAGGCCAGCATACACAGGATGACCCGCCACAGCCCGTTGTCCACACACAGCTGGCCCCACCATACTTTGGTCAGGAAGGCCTGTGGATGGGGGGGCCTCAGGATGGGCACCAACAGATCCGTTACACCCAATGCCCGAGGATTCGGCGCCTGCTGTCATGGGCACAGGCACTGTGAGACCCCACAGAGGCCAGGCTCCAAGCAGGTAGAGCCATCTGCAGCAACAGGGTACATGGTGGAGAGGCCAGACTCCCATGCAGCTCCTCACCCACACCCCAAACTCTTGTTCCTTCTATTCCCTGAACTGTGAGACTCATCCCCTTAGCATCCTGAGTCCTCACAGTCCCAGGTTCTCACAAAATGGCCCTTTTCAGCCCCGGAGGCCAGGCTAAACCTTCCACAGGCGTCTCCAAGACACTTGGAGCTTGGCAGACAGGTGGCAGCATGCAGCCTGCTTCACAGGACGCTAGCATTCAAGGAGTGCTCACTTTATGCCGGGCCTACTGTGAGAGCTGCAAGAGGAAACTATCTCACGCCTCTGGGCCACAGAGACAGACAGCTGATAGGAGCCCCAGGGGCTGCCTGCAGGACCAGCTGCCCTAGCGCCCGGGGCCCACTCACTGCCTGCTTCCACCGAGGCCACTGCCTCTCTGCCATGTAGAAGGTGCCTCCAGCCTGTAGCCATCAGCTAGGCCCCATCCCTAGCCACCCCAGACCTGTGCCAGTGTGTCTTTGTGATACGGAAGCTGCACCCATCCTGCAAACACTTGGGCACTTGACCCTGGAAGCCAGGCCTTGGAAGGTCACCTGAATGCCCCCGTGAGACACAAACTTCATGTCCTTGGCATCCAGAGCCAGCTGCAGGCAGGTGGTCTTCCCCCAGGCCTCAGACACGCGGATGAGAAGCTTCTGAGCCCGCTCCTCGTCCTTTCGATAGCACTCGGTGAAGACCCCTGGAGGGAAGAAGATCAGTCCCAAGGCAGCAAGTGACAGCCACTGAATCTGGGGAATCACAAACAGGGGTGCAGCACGGTCCAGACAGGCAAGGGTGAGGTTGGTATCCCTGACACCAGGCCTAGGGGCACAGAACCTGGTGACAGCACATGGCTAGAGACCCAACACCAGACTCACCAATGGCTCTGAGTTCATACTCATCTGCCAGGGCCAGCATCTCCTCCGAGCTGTCTGTATCCTCCTCCTCCTTGGACAGCTCTTTCAGGATCTTGCTGCAGGCCAAGGCAGCTGCAATGCAGTCCTGGCTCTGGAGATATAGCCCAGTGAGGACCTGGAGGGCCCAGCCAGGCTTCGCCCAGCCCAGGAACCTGCCCTAGCTGGTGAAAGCAGAGACCTTGGACAGGACAGGCACTCGGCCATGGCTTTTGTGGCCCATCTCAGTAGCCCCTTTCTGACAGCCACATCCTGCCTGGCCCTTGGGAGCCATCTGCTTGCCCCACAGTCTCCCTAAGGGTCAGGACAAAGCCAGCACATGTGCTAGTCCTCCAGGACTTGGTGGGCCCATAAGTCTTGGTGTGGATATCTCCACAGGAAGAGTTTGTGTGGTAGATCATTTAGAGCCAAGTTTTGTATCCTCCAGGACCTGAACCCAGGCAGTGTTACAGACCCTAATGCCTGCCCTCCCCAGTACCATGAGCTTTCCCACTTGCCAAGCTGCTGGATAACAGCTTCCACATCATCACATCCACTGAGAACGGGGGCTGCCTACCTGAGCCCAGATGATGCCCGCCAGCTCCCGATGGTTCTGGACAATGGCCCAAATGAGAAGGTCTCGCACTGGGTCCATGGTGAAGGTGATGTGGCCTGAGGAACGTTTGTAGAGAGACCGAAGGCTCACTCCCTGCATCTGGTGGACAATGGACAGTCTAAGTCTCACAGAGACCGCCCTGGTGTCAGAATCCAGGGGAAGCTGGGGTGGAAGGCCTGCTCTGCCTTGTCAGCACTACCTGAGGTCATTCCTATGCACACTGTAGTTTCAAAACCACCATCCTGGAGACAGCCAGACATGTCAAGAAAGGCACACCCATCGGGCTACTTCACCCTTGCCACACACCAGGCACTTCCCAAGGTTCCTCGGCCACATCTGATCAACACCTTTCCTAACACAGCAAATTCTGTGCCCAGATCTGTGGCTATAAGATCTTGAGAGGACCTCACAGCATGTCTCCTGCAGACAAAGCCATCAAAGGGGAGGTGGGGACTCACTTGAGCTGCAGAGCCAAGCTCAGCCCAGACAGCTGGGAACACACACTCTCAGGTAGGGAAGACCTTTCCCATATCACATGCAAAATCACACTCCCTATAAGCATCCTGGGAATTTCCTAAAGGCTTATCCTCATAAAGTAGTTAATCTTCTGAAACTGCAGAGGCAGTTAAGTGTGAGCTCTGGCTTTAGGTTTTCCTAGGCACATTCTGCTGGGCACCTGCCATTAATACCCTGAAACAGAGCAGAACCGTGACTACAAAACCCAGCTACCCCCATGTCCTTATCAGAGGCCAGGCGCCACTTGTCTGGGTCAACGGACAGACTAGAAAACCTGAAGAAATAGATAATGTTTGGGGAGATAGCTCAGCAGCATAGTACCTGCCAGGTAAGCACAAGGTACTAAGTTTGATTCCCAGTGCAAAAAAGGAAAAAAAAGAAAGAAAGAAGGAAGGAAGGAAGGAAGGAAGGAAGGAAGGATGTTCCAGCATATAAAAAGCAAAACCAAATACAATCTTCCAAGACATGAAAAACATAAACAGAAATAACAAGAAAAAATACAGTTACCAGAACTGCTAAAAAAAAAGAAAGAAAAAGAAAAAAACCTAGACCTTGATGGCCTCACAGAACTACCACACTGGCAGGGAACAATCCACTCCGGCCACATTAAAATCCAGAGCAGAGCAAGAAAGGAAACTGCCCAATGGTTTCTACAAAGCCAATATAAATTGATATGGAACTCAGTGAGTGGAGTGCACTAAATAAACTACAACCCAAAGCTTCACAGGCTGACGCAAAAATCCTGGAACCCCTGACAGAATCCAGACCTAGACTGTACTGCACTCCAGCTGAAATTCAAAACAGGAATAGAAGTGTTTCACTCTCAGGAAGTCAATAAAAATTATTCACTAGATTTATTCTTAAGTCAAAGAAGAAAACCAGATGGGTCCTCCTGAGCCTTAATAGGGAATCAGAAAGAGTGATGCTCATGTGTTAATTTCACACACACACACACACACACACACACACAGCCAGTGCATTCTCAGCCTGGGACACCAGCTTTGGGGTAGGGGAGGGAGGCGGCACCGACTCCCGCACCTGCTCCTGCGGCCCCACCAGTCTGGCTGCATAGCTCACACAATCACATCTGGGATGTCAGCACCCTGAACGGGAACGTGGAGAACACGTGGAAAGCAGGACCAGCACAGAACACCGAGCCCCCTGAAATGCTTTCTGCTGTGTATAATTTCTAGACGAGGGAGTAATAAGACCTGAACTGTGTTAGGGGTTCAATCCCTGGCCTGCCATGTTGGCCCAGCTCTGGAGCATGCTGAGACAGTGAATGAGACTGGACGTGATGGTGCACACCTGTAATCCCAGAGCTTGGGAGACTGAAAATGAGGAAGGATCACTACAAGTCTGATCTATGTAGCGAGACCCTGTAGGCCCTGTACTAAATGTATTAAAAGAAAAAGACCTGAACTGTGTTCTCTAAAATGCCTACACTGAAGCCCTGATCTGCAATGTGCCCAAAGGATTTGGAAATGGATCCTGCTAGAACGTACAAAGTGTGGCCAAAATCTGACCCTTCGCTGGTTCCACCATCTTACCACTTTCTGAGGCAGTTCTAGAGTCCTCTTCCATGAATGTCTTTATTTTTTTTAAGTGTGACTTTTTAAAAAAAAAAGATAGGGACTGCTTCTACTGAGTGTCGTCTACCAGAAAAGCAGACGCATAAGAGCACGACGCTGTGTCCTCATCCACCTTATTCACTAGGTCTGGCACTGTACAGCTTCCGGCTCTTCCCCAAAGTCAAGATAACCATGAAGAAGAAATATTTTGAATCCATTCAGGACACCAAGGCAGCCAGGGAAGCACAACTAAAGACCCTAAGGAAAGAGGACTCAGAGCTGCTGCAGGAAGTGGCAAGGGTGGTGGGATGATGGTGTTTAAGGCAAGGGGGACACTTTGATGAGGATCAATGGAACTGTCTTTCATGTAATTTTTAAAATGTAAATGTTCACGGCATTTTTCAATTCTACCCTGGAATTAAGATGCAATGAGGTGAGAGGGTAGGGCCTTAATCCCATAGGATGGTCTCTGTACAAGAGGAGAAAGAACCAGAGATGATCCTGAAGACAGCAGGAGGGGGACAGGGTGGCCGTCTGCAGCTGTAAGCTGGGGCCTCAGCAGGAAGCAGCCCTGCTGGCACCATGATCTGACTCTGAGTACAACTGCTTCTGCTAAGCCGTGGTGTGCGGTGCTTCAACAGTCACGGAGCCACAGTCTAAGGCAGGGAGCATATCTCTTGTCTAATAAAAATAACAACTAATCACAAACACGAAGTGCGCTGAGGACGCAGCCCCCACCCCACAGCCATGTCACCAGCACACACGTTGAGTTTGATGTGGGGCACAGGCAGTGAAAGCCGAGGTCGGTCGCCGTGTCGGGGCCGGGGGTACAGTGGCTGCGTGGAGTCCCCCAGGAGCTCACGCAGCACCTGTGCCACGTGGTACATCTGCAGGCGGGGCGCAGCAGGCACACCAGTCAGGGGCTCCTCAGCCAGCACCTTCTGCAGCTTGCTGTGGAAGAGGCAGGAGGGCTCCAGGTTCTCGTACAGGTAGAGGAGTGTGTCCCAAGTGACAAGCTCTTTCAGCCGGACTCCATTCTCCAGGAAGAGCTTTACGAACTCCGGCTTGTTGGAGATGAGTGCAGCTGTCATTGTGGGGTGCAGATCTGAGGGCTGAGAGAACACTGTGGGGGTGACTGCCATTTGTGGCCACCGCCTTACTGAGCATGGGCTTTGCTGAACCTGGAGTTACTGTTCTCCCCATCTGGGAGGGTATAACCTGCCCAGGTCACCACCTCCAAGGGTGGGCAGCAGCCCAGGCAGAGGACCCCGGGCTGGCTTCATTCCCTAGGTAAGGCTCCTGCAGGCCCTGCATGACTGCCCCAGGGCTGCCCAAGATGCCAACCTTCCACTGCCACTCATCAGTAAAGATCTCGCTGCGGGCGATGTCTACACGATTCCATGCCACCGCCAGCTTCAGCTGATGATCCCAGTTCTCGTGGCCAAAGTGGTCTTGGCTCCTCGAGGCTGCAGGTGAAAGGACAAGTGTGGGTGCTCAGCCTGTGGCTCAAGCCAGAGCTCAAGAAGGGTAGTGAACCCCCTCTCTCAGTAATTCAAAGCAGTAAATCCAGCCCCCAGGTGAAATGTCCTCTCCACCCTGCGGGAACAACTTTTCACATCAGAGTCAGAGCCAGAGAATCTCTGGGTTGCAATGTCACTCCAGCTCACCCTATTCCCACATCCTGGCCATGCTGCATTTCCCTGTGACAGGCGGGCAGCAACAGAAGGAAAGAGCTCAGCCTTTAGAGAAGACCCAGGGCTCTGAGAGGTGGCCCTCTACATTAACGTTCAAAATTCAGAGACCAAAAGCTAAACATTCCTTTTCAGCCTCAGTTCTCTGTTCACTGCAACAGCCACCTGGTGCAGGTCCTCAGGGCAAGAAGGAGCTCCTCTGCATTTTGAGTCATGGATTGTTATTTGGAGAATAAAGAAAAAAACTCTGACCCTTACCTCATACCATATACAAAAGCCCTTCAGAGGTAGGCCCCAGACCTGAACACAGAACGCTATCTCTAAAGCTGTACAATAAAGTAGGAGCAAGTATCTGTGGCCTTGGGAGGGATGCAATTTCTCAGGTAGGATATGGGAAAAATGTTTAAATTAAACTTCTACTCTTCAGGGGAGACAGCTCCGTAGAATAAGCACCTGCCTGGCAAGCGCAAGGGCCTGAGTTCAATCCCCAGTTCCACCAACAAATAAATAAATAACAAGAACTTCTCTTCAAAGACATTATGAAAAAATGGACACAAGCTGCAAAGCAGGAAAAGATACTACCAGTGCATATACACACAAAAGAAAAGTAACAGAATATACAAAGAAGTCCTACAACTTTATAGGAAGATAAATGACAAAATTAAAATGGATATAAAAGACATGCCCAAACAAAGATAGACAAAGGGCCAAAAAGTCCCATGAAATAATGCTTCATGTGTTTAGTCAACAAAAAATGCAAACTCAAACCATACTGAGACATCACTGCATGCTCACCATAACAGCTAAAAGGCGAAGACAATACCAAGTGTTGACAAGGATGGAGAGAGACTGGAATATCCATCCACTGGGCAAAAAAGGTAAAACAGTACAATATTCTTGGAAAATAGTTTGGCAGTTGTTTATAAACATAAAAACTAGTAAATCCAGTTGTAGATAAATGACCCAAGAGAAATGAAAACAAATAGCAGCTTCATTCCAAGATCTCCAAACTGGAAACAACCTACCTGCCCATAGATAAATGGACCAATTAATTGTATTTTCACAAACTTCACACAGGAAAACACTGTACTGCTCAGCAGGAAAGAAAGAAAGAAAGAAAGAAAGAAAGAAAGAAAGAAAGAAAGAAAGAAAGAAAGA
>NDGN011491406.1:6374-17623 GCA_002564285.1 Tympanoctomys barrerae | reverse complement strand
AACAGGCAGATCACTATGAGTCCGATCTAGTAGTATGACCCTGAACACCCTGTAGACCCTTCCTTATAACAACAACAACAACAACAACAACAACAAAAGGCACTAACAACAACCTCTATTGAAAAGAAGTCTCACTTGAGGAGGAGTCAGGTGTGTCTGTGAGGACAGGTGTTGAGGAGACATCCAGAGGAGTGATTCCCGGCGTCACGCGGCTTCACACCTTTCCTGGCTCTGTGCCTCTCTCCACAGTCCTGCTGCCCTGAGTCGTTGCATTCTGACAGAGGATATATTAGTCAATTTGCTGTCACTGGAGGGAAATACCTGACATCTCCAATTAAAAGAAGACGGGTTTATTTGATTCACATTTCAGAGGTCTCGGTGACTCACGAGATGCTGATTCTGTGGTAGGAATGCCATGGTAGGACAGGCTAGCAGAGGAAGTTGCTTACCCCATGGCAACTATAAAGCACTGTGAGAGGAAGAGGCAGAGGAGGAACTCCACACTCTGAAGGTAAGCACAACTTCTCAGTCAGGCCCCACCTCCCAGCTGCTGCCTCACCACAGACTCTTTGTGATGAGAACAGGGTCCCCATGGCCCAGTCACTGAATCAAACCATAGCAGAGTATTATCACACTCTTCTTTGACTAGATTCTGCTCCCTGAAGGATCAATGTCAATATGTAAATAAAATAAAGTCATTTTATTTTTACAGTATGGGATTCCTGAATTACCATCCTAACACAGTCTACAGAACCAAACAATTATGCAGGGACATGCCTGCCCAAATGACACCCGCTTCCCAGAGCCAGCCAATTCTTCATGATGAACAGTTATGGGGTAGAAAAGCCCAATCTCTCTGAGCACCCACATGGATGTGGGAGCATTCAAATACCAGCAGAAATTCAAGTAAGACTGGGGAGAGAATCTAGTAAAATTATGCTGCATGTTGGTGCTAAGTATACCCATGAATAGTCCTGCCCACATTTTTCAGGAGAGCTAAATATCTCTGGTTTGAGGGCCTTTTGTGCAAGGCACATGGTGGCATATTCCATAAGAAAGTGGTAGTGTGAAGGCTATAGTGGACACTACTTTTTTTTCTTTTTGAGACAATGTCTCTCTATCCAGTTTAAATTGCCTTTGAACTCACTTCATAGCCCAGGCTGGTCTCAAACTCACAGTAATCCTCCTGCCTTAACCTATGGAGTTCTGGGATTATAGGTGGGAGCCACCACACCTGGCAATTTCTGTGGTCTACTTGGAACTGACTACATGATTTTCTCAACCTCAGGGCTACTGCCATTTGGGACCAGATAATTCTTTCTTTGTGGGGACTGTCCTGTGCATTATAGATAGGTTGCTAGATGACTCTCTGGCTTTAAATCACAAGATGTCATGTCACCTCTCCAGTTGTGACAAAATACCTCCAGACATTCGAAGAGGTAAAGCCTCCTTAGATGAAAGCAGCTGGATTTGACTAACAATAATGATTATGACTAACTCTGCCTTCTTGTTGCTAACAATAATACTTGTATTTTTGCTAAGATTCTGCTATATAACATTGCATACAGTATGCCACATGTGTGCCACCACCTGGTGAGAATTGAAGACAGCTTCATCCACTCCAGCTGCCAGATTTCCCAGACATGGACTTGAGAAACGGAGTCTGAATCACTTGAACTTTTGCACCACTTGAAATGAGAAAGCAGAAGTTAAACATGAACCTTTTGCTGGGAGCAGAACTGTGTCAGCACCAGCCAGCACCTGCTCCTAAGGGCTAATGTGAGGGTCTCTTTCCAATCCTGTGTTCAGAGACACCACACTGGTAGCTTGTGATCAGCTATAGTAAGAACATTTACACAATGGAAATAGGCAAATGCTATTAATGAGGGATTGCTGGTGATGGGTTTGGCTTGGTGTCCATCCCAGAAAGCTGACTGTTAAACATTTACTACCAGCACATCACTGCCTAGAGGGGCTATGGAGCCTGAGGATAGAACCTTGGGAAGGAGGAGCAGTGGAGTACTAACCAGTTTTGCAGACACTAGAAACGGCTCCTAAAGAAGGATGGCTGTGTCACAGACTACCGATTACAGAGATGATATTAAATAAGTTTTAATCAATAGCTTTATAGCTGAGTCTCAGAAGCCCTATGTATCCCCTGTCATAGATATGCAGCAAATATAAAGCAAAATTAGAATGGATGTAAATCATCATAGGCTGATAATTATACCATGGTAGATCAATATGCCATCCCTGCAATGTAGGCTGCCCAGTGGTTTATGAAAGGAATCAATCGTTTTCAAAATTAGACATAAAGATTTGTACCTTCAGACACCTACTCATGAGGAGGAAAGGGAGATGCTGCCCACAGGATTAACAGAATGGATTCCCCAGAGTATGAGCAGAGTCCCAGCCCTCCAGAAGGAAGGAAGAGCAAAGAATCAGAACTTATATTTAAGGTGACAATTCAAAAATACTTTTCCTGAAATAAAAGAATATTTGAACTATAAGCTTGAAAGAGCATGTAGTAACTCAAAACACTGATCCACAGTGATGATGGTAGGTATCCCAAGTAAAGTTATGTTAAACTTTCAAAATAAAGAGGATATTATAGGGGTAAGCCAAATATTATCCTCTAAAATGCCAAGTTTTTGCTAAGTTGATTAAAAGTTACAAGCTCAGTATTAGAATTATTTTCTGGGAAGACATAGCCCCACCTGTGGTGACTAAGATTGGGTTATATCTATGAACCAGTATTTAGAATATTTTCTGAGCTAATCTGTGACTCATAGCTTGCAGCCTCACCAAAAAATTTTTCTCATTATACATTCAGCCAGTCTATAGGACATAAAATAGCCAAAGAGAGCTCAAGGAGTTAAAAATTCATCCCATTGTCTTCTTACAGCTTATCAAACACCAGGACTCAGGATTCTACTCATAGCTATGGTCCTTAGTAAATTAAATCATCATAAATAATTTTAAGAAGCATGTCTGTGAAGTTCCCTTTCCAGTGAAGACTGCTAACCGCTCTCATCAGTGTGCTCAGCAGTGACTGCTAAAGCAGAGAGCATCCTTCTTTGGAGCCACTGACAGTAGGGTTAGAGATGCACTTCTGAGAGTCCAGGCTTACAGCACAAGGACGATGGCTTTGAAAGAGTCCCCTCACTTGTAGGGAAATAAAGGTAGAATTATAAAAGGGAACTGTCGATCAGCTTACATGCCCAGAGGCCCAGTCGTCCCCCAAAGGCTGTTTACACACTGAGGTGCAAGAAGCTAGCCTTCTGCAGGGCACGAGGTGAGCAACGACGCAGCCCCAACTCCAAGCTCCCTGGCTTTCTGAGAGTCACTGGTGTAAGTCTGCTTCCAAAGGCTGAAAATGCTGAGTGTTGGGCAACGGCAGGCACTAAAGACACACGTGTTCCAGGCAAACTGAGCTCGTGTCCAATGAGCTTCTTCCTTTTCCACTTGTTCTCCATCTGAGCCCCTGGCATACTGGACAGTGCCACCCCCATTCACTGGCTACATGACAGTCACCTCTAGAACACCCTCCAGACCAGCCAGGACATGCTGTTTTTCCAGCCATCCCTCAGTCCTACCAAGCTGACAGCCAGCTGAACATCGAAGGGGTAACAGTTTTCTCTTCGGTATTTCATAATTTTGACCTTCTTGAATGTGACTGAAAGAAAATAAGTACCTTCCATTCAAAATCAAGTGAGCTTATAAACAACTTTAGAGTATCTCTAAAGTTTATGATTTTAAGTTGGAAATGATTTTGAAATATGTGGAACATGGAAATGAAGTTTCACCCTATTAAATTACCTAATCAATAACTACATGAAACAAAGTATATGATAATTAACTTGATTGTGGTAATCATTTCATAATGTATATCAAATCATCATGTTGCACAATTTGAATGTAAAATGACCGTTTCACTTGTCAACAATATTTCAAGAAAACTGGACAAAAATGAAAAATAATTATCCAATCAGATAAACAATAATCTCTTTTTCACATATGCATATGCACACATATCACATGTGATATGCACACAAAACATATACATGCGTAACACATAATGCACCTGTTGCATGGTAACAAAATATGTCAGAGCATCTTGTTACAGAAATTTTATGTCCACAAAGTAATACTTCCTAGGTTACTGGTTGTTGTGATTTGTGTCTAGTTGTTCCCCCAAAGCCTCATGCAGTCATGGTGTAACTTCTAGACTTTGTGATTAATTCGTGATCCAGCGCTGGCTGGGATTATGGGTGTAAGTGCTGCTGGGACTGTGGGCGGATAGCCTGAATGCAACATAAGGGAGACAGACTTGCTCGCTGTTGCCCTTGCTGCCCCTGCTCCTCCCCTTTGCTCTGGCTGTTCTGCTATTTTCCACCACCATGCACTGCTGCCCTCTACCCTGTGCTGCTCTGCCTTAGAGCCGGATGAGTATGGACTGAAACCTCCACAGTGAGCTAAATAAACCTTTCCTTCCTTCATTTTGAGTGTAGGGTACTTTGTTCCAGCAACGAGTGAAAAGTAACTGAGACACTGATATTAAAACGCATTAAATTCAAAACAACTGCTATTCTCCTGTTATTTAAAAAAATAGCACAGCCAATCCCAGATAACTCAAAATCCATTTTTCCCCAGGTGCCCTACATTATGAACTAACAAGTTCTATTGTATTTCACACTGGGAGATTCTTTGTTACACGCCATTAGCTAAACTATTTGTTCTCCTTTGAGATTCGACATAAACATTAGTATAGCCATTATTGCAACTATAAGATACATACGTGATTTATCTGCTTTTTATCTTTCAAAAAGAACTACATTCTCTTGACTAACACGATACTTGGGTGTGTTTGGAATTTTAACCATACAGATCTGGAGAGGAGCCATATTTAAAATCCGTGATGCAGAAACCTGATCCGAGGGTTTGGCGTGGGAAAACAGGGCTAAGATCCGGCAGCCACAAGCGCACAGTGGGAGCGGCCAGCACATGCGAGAAGTTCTCGGGTGTGCTTCTCAGACAGCACCTAGGAGGAGACAAGCAAAACCCTTTCCTCTATGATAAAGGTCAAGTGTTATGTGCAAGTTCAGCCCCATCAGCAGAACTGGGAAGAGCTATGCCTAGGCAGAAGGAGCTCCAAAGGGCAGAATAACAGACCTGAAAAGGAGAGGCAATTAATGCAGAATCCACTCAGTAATAGACCACCTATTGGCTATTATGAGTAGGCATCTATATTTAGAACAGAATTTATTTGCAGAATGGAAGTAAAACAGAAACCGTGAGAGCTACTCATTTGTGAAAGGAAAACAGGACTGTTCAGAGATGGAATCTGCTGGGCGAGTCTTCAACAGCTGCTTGCTTCTCTATGCAGCTTGGTCCCATCCTTGGCCACTGTGGCAGCTACTGAAGTCTCTGAGGCAACAGAATCCTTGCTCCGTTCCCCATCAGAGGCACTTAGAGAACCCTAGTTCAACCTGGGTTATGTCTCACTCAGTTCCCAGTTGCTGAAATTGGTTTTTGTTCTCATGCCATTTACATAAAGTACCCCGGAGGAGGGGGTAGGGGGAGGCTACACAGTGCTTTTTAGTGTGGCTTCCTCTTCCTCTTTGCTCCCAAGTCTGAGGCACCCTGCCTTATTCCCGACAGGGTTTCTAGAACTGATTCTGATGCTTCTGAATGCTACGATTTGTCTGAGTTTCACCTTCTGCTGCCGAACTTCACTGTCATCAAACAGCCACAAAACCACTGACTCCTGACCACAGACCCCAGCCATATTAGTTCTCACCTTTTCCACTGCAGTGGGATCTTCCTACCTCACCCCCCTGGAAACTAGCCTTTATAGCCTGGTGGATGTGCCTTGGTCTTGGAGCCACTGCATCAACTCAGTTCTTTACCCTGATACCAAGTAATCCTTAACCCAAGAATTGTGCCAACAATATAGACATAACACCTTATGTAACCTTCTGCAGGACTAGTAAGAGGGACGCATGACTCCAGTCTCAAATACTCAAAAGTGGCGCTCAAGTTCTTATTGCCTGCCTTGGCCAGCTCACTAAGCCTAACCACTACACCACACAGCTGGCCAAATGACAGGCTTGGGTCCCATCCAAACAAAATCATATTCTGCAGACCCCAAGCTTCTGCTCTGATTTCCCTGTTTTTTCAGCCAACACAGTGTTTTGTAACAGGGGACAGGGTATTCCTCCCTTGATTCTGCATTGCAAAATCTTGGTCAAAATATCTATAATGAGACGTTAGGAGAGAGGTGACTGGCAAGGCTGGCAGTGGAGAGCGGTAGGAGTTTGTGCCTTTGTATAATGCCAGGGGGCTTTGCTTGAGGGCTACAGTTGTGAATTGGCAGCTGTTTCATCATGATGTGGAAATATCAACCACAAACATGAGACCCATATCTCAACATGTACCAGTGGTATTCTGGTATTCGGAGTGGTTCTTTTCTTGGGCAAATATAGATGAGCTCTTTTCTGCAAGTAGTCATTGACCCAGGGAAGAATGATAAGTCCCTAAGATAAAAAATTGAACAGCATCACAGTTTAGTCAGAGACAGTGCGTTAGAGAATTTTTTCCCTCTCTCCCTCTTCAAAATAAAATATTCACAGCTTCCGTCAGTCTTCATTTCATCACTCATAAAATGAGTGATATGCTGCCTTCTGCCAAGTGTTGAGGGGAAACAAAGGCAGAAATGGTTGTAAATCCTGAAACAAACTGTATAATAAAGAAAATTACTGTACACAAAGAATAATCATATCATCTGTGTAGGGCTGATGTGTTTCAACAACAAAAATCCAGAAGGGGGTGATATTAATAAAGTCCCATTGGACAGAAAAGAGCCTTTGTTCACTGTGAGCTTCGCTCATTGCAAAGATTAGAAGTAAAAGCTACCAACCTCCCCCAGAGTGCAACTCATCATGCTAAATTCCATTGTGTTAAAAAACTTCCAGGTCATCGCCATGTTGAGAAAGTAGAATTCCTCTCCTTGTGCCTTAACAATGTCATGCACTGGATGGTCGTCTGATACCTCCCTTTAGTAGCTCAAACAGCTCTCAGAAATCAGAAAATATATCAAGGCAGAATTATTTATCAAGAAGATAGTTTAATGACATTTTAAATTCCTAGATCTCAACCCAACATTCTGGGAGGTCCTTTTGTTCTTTTTTGCAATACTCTTGTTTCCCATTGGATTTCAGTTTGAATCACTTTTCTCATCCTGTCTACAAAGTTCTTTGGGGCAGGTTAAGGTGGAGAGAGATGTGGAGACTAAGCCACCCTGGTGAGTAGGTGAATGCAGTTGGGGTTTCTGGTTGCTAGTTTACCATCAGTACTTTACAGATACCAATTCTTCTGACCATAGGCTGCTGCCACCCACCACCCAGTGTCACCTTGGGGTGCTTGGTATGCTGCTCTTATATCTCATGCATTGAGGGCTTAATGTCCAAGGCAGTAAACTTGAGAGGTGGGGCATGAAGACATGACTGAGTGCTGAGGGTGCAGATTTATCCAGGGGTCATTCCACCACTGAGTTCAGAGATTAGTGGACTTCAGGGAGGTGGGAGCCAGTTGGAGGAAGTGGGTTCCAGGGACTGTATTTTCTCTCTACAACTTCTTGTCTCTCTCTCTGTCCTTTTTGCACTCTCTGCTCTCCAGCTGCATGACATGAGAAACTTCCCCCAACCACCCTTCCACCATGATGTTCTGCATCATGGCCCACAGCAAAGGAATATGTTGGCCATATACTGAAATCTCTGAAACTGTAGACCAAAATAAATATTTCCTCCTTTATACTGACTTTCTAAAGTATTTTGTCACATGACTTATTCATGAGTAGCTGAGCAGACCTGGGGGCATGCTGCAAGGGTTCCCAATTCCTCTGGTGATGGAAGGTACTTCCTGGAATCTTAGCTCCCTTCCGGTGTCAGAACATTTTCTCAGGTTCCTGTTCACCCTCACCTACCACTGTGCAAATCCAGTCTTGCTTTCCAACCCGGTCATGCTATCCTGCGCTGCTGGTTACCAGAGGCTGGGAAGTCAGCAGGGACTTGACACATCACCAGGTGCAGCCTCGGACTCAGATGCTAGGGACCTCAATGGGGTGCTATCCTCCCCTCTAAGGGCAAAGTCAGACTCTTGCTTCCTGGGAGAGGAGTGGGTGAGCATGCAGGTTGCAAGCCACTTCCTTTGTGTGAAAAGAGCTGGTCAGTGACAGCAGAAGACTCTGTGTCTGAGATGCCCAGAATTTCTAAACACCAGGCTGGTCCATACCTCATCGTTAAGATTCAATATTCTCTTACGCATTTTCTTTTCATGGAGTTTTGTGGTTGCAGCCTCTTCCCACCATATGCTTCCCAAATTCAGAGTTTATGTCCACCTCCTCTCAGAAGGACTTGTCTCTTCGGATTTATGTCCTCTTGGCTATCTTGGGCCCTCAGCACCTGGGCAGCTCATGAAGAGCTAGCACTTTAAAAGTCAGAGATACATGGTCTTGCTAACTTCTGCATCCTATCAGTAAATAGGACTCCTGTCGTAACTGTCTTTCCAAAACATTAAACAGTATATCCTCCTTTTCTTTAAAGAGCAGAACTTGCTCTAGATACAAAGACCCGAGAGTTTGTGCCTTCAGCTGTGGTCTTTGAGTACTTTCCTGTGTGTAATTTTCAAAGCCACAACTTTAGGTAATGGTTGAAACGTTGTTACAAAAACAGGATTTTTTATTTGTTGCAGAATTAAAAAATAAAAAATTAAAATAAATAACAATTGGAAACATTTAGCCAATTTTGAAAAAAGACTTTCCATTTCACTTCAGCCAATTACTTTATTGTTAAATTCAATGAAATTTATATCTATATGAGCAAGAATATTGTAGTGTTATCATAAGTGAGTTTTATTCATCATGTCGTCTGAATATGGTCACACATAAGCCCAAGCAGATGTCTGGTTTGGTGCACATTGAATTTTATTTCTAGGAACTTCTAAGAAATGAGACTTTCTAGGAATGATGAGATCATAATCATTTGTTGTTTTCTTCTCTATTACTTTCTGTATTACATAATTTTTATAATGAATATGTGTTACTTATAAAATCATATTTAAAGTAAATTAAAATAAAACTGAAAAATTTTTGAAAACCAGGATTTTCTACAGTGTGTTGTACAGAATTCTGCTTCTTATAGCAATCTATAGATAGGCTTTTATATCTTTATAGGGAATACTGTGGTAATTCAATACATGAATGTAATTTATAATGACCAAATCAGAATAATTAGCATTTTCATATCCTTATGATTTCTTTGTCTTTAGAGACTTTATATTCCTGCCCTCTAGTTCTTCATGAACTGTACACTAGGTTGTTTTAAACTACAGGCATTTAACTTATGCTGTAGAACACTAGAGACTTTCTCTCCTAAGTAACTGTATTCTAAGTGAGTGCTCTTTGTAAAGAAGCATTCAATGCCCAAGTTTAGTAACTCCTAATTTCTGGGCCTTCAAGATAGCTCAGCAGACTAAATTACCTGCTTAGGCAAGCTTAAGCCAGCACAGGGACCGTGATTCCATCCCTGGCACCACATGACACACCAGCCTCGCCCCCAGGGCAAGTTGAGCCCACCACAGGCCAGGCATAGGGGCCCACGTCTGTAATCCCAGTGCTGGGGAAACTGAAAGCAGGAGGATCCCCACTAGTCCAAGCTTAATAGTGCGACTCTACAACAACCAAATATATAAAAACTAATATAAATAAATAAATGCTAATTTTTTTAAAGCATAAAAGTTTTCTTTACTGCAAAACCTTGCCCAGACTTGCATATTCTATGTCCAGTTCTTTGCTTGTAAGAACCACAGCAACACATTTTGGTGTAGATTTTTATGCTTTTGTTCTGCATCAATAGGTCAAGTAAGTCCTGAGAAGACTGTGGAATCAACATCACGTGTTTTAAAATTTTTAATTCATATTCATACTTTGAATTGCACAAAAACTTATACAAACTTATCTCTACAAATAGCGCACTAATATTCTCATAAAATTTCGGTAACCCTGCATATTAACTAACTTCTTTTTCTTTTTTATTAAGGTGCTGGGAAAATTGTCTCTCCACATGCCAAAACCTAAAACTAGACCCAGGTCTATCACCATACAATAAACTAAAGTTAAAATGGATCAAAAATCTAGTATCTTAAAAAAAATCTAGTATCTTTTTAATGCTTGTCAGTTTTATGGAAAAATGACATTGTTCCATGGTTCTCATTTGCAAAGTGTCAATTTGTATGTGCTTGTGTTTCAGAAGAATTAAACCTTTGCTTATTTTTCTACAGGTCGCATCTATTTTGAGAAGATCTTTATATTTTAAAGAAGGATTTGGATTTTTGTAAAGAACAATTTTCTCATAACATTTTTCATGAGTTTTGTTCTCGTTATAAACATTAATTTGAGTACAGTCAAACTTAGCAATCATTCTTTTGTGCTTTGTAAGTTTCATGCTATGCTTTGAAATATCTTATTCCATGCCAAATAATGTTTTAGAATCACTAACTGGTATGTGTTGTAAAAATAAATCCCATGCAACTGTCAAAAACAATAAGATAAATGTATGTATACTATCAAAGAACTAGATTGTTAATATACTAAACAGAAGAAATCTTTACCTGTATTTTCATTAAATTTTCACAGTATTTCATAAAGTTAACGTTGTTATTTTCCCAATTTTGTTTACAGGGAAACTGATATGCAGAGAATTTAAGTATTTTTTAATTCACCTAAGTCTAGTAGCTAGGAGAAGCACAAGGGTTTTCTCCAGGCTGGCTGACTCCAAAGCCTGTGCTATTAGCCAAACTGTACAATTTTATGCTCATTTATTTTTCATTGCTGTAACAAAATGCCTGAGCCAGGTAACTTTGTAAAGAAGAGGTTTATTTAATCACAGCTTTGGAAGCTAATAGTCAAGCAGTATAGCACTGGCTCTGGTGAGAGCCCAGGACCACTGGTGAGATGGAGAGATGTGGGAGAAGAGAGAGCATCAGCGAGTTGGCCTGTAGGCCTTCTTGTCACCGCCTGAACGGGGCCTCAGCAGAAGATCCATGTGTTTTTCTCAAAGAGCACTTCAGTATTAAATTGTCTCCAAACTTCCTTGAACTTAATAGTTTCAGAGAACATTTTGAAGAACTAATGTTCTCTCTCTCTCTCTCTCTCTCTCTCTCTCTCTCTCTATATATATATATATATATAT